>MOOZ01001720.1:429320-442796 GCA_002930495.1 Cecropterus lyciades | reverse complement strand
TTCCCTCTAGCCCAACTGGTAGAGCGAAGCCTGCGTTTAATATCATCATTCTTACGATGTGTAACTGTAATTACATTAACCTACAAGTACTTTTTACCAATATAACCACATCTTAATTTCTATCTGAATTTTTTGACATAGTTTTTAGTTAAAGCCCAATTACTTGTATGTACGTACTGGCAATACTCATTGAATAGTTAATATGTCAAATGTCAAGTTAGTTCCCGTATTATCCGCTTGGAGCACCATCAGAATTTTCATGGTTTTAGGGACTTCCTTAGACAATATCGATATCGATTATTAATTATTCTTATCGATTGTTTATTCGATTATTTTGTTATTGTATTATCACATCGTGAAATATTATATATTAGTTAAAGTAGTTTTAACCGACTTCAATTGACTAGCAACAAAAGCATTAAGCAATATAATTTAATGAAGATCTGTTATATGAACATATAAATATACATTTCTACATGCATTTCGGTTTTGAAAGTAGCAATTAAAAACTAGAACTACGTATTTCTCTTCTTTTTTAAGACACCAAAATATTCATAAACCGATATTGTCGCATGTAATCATTTAAATTATCACATTTTTGATAATATTATGTATTACATTTAAGAAAAAAGGTAGTAGAAAATTATGCACGCGCGTCATAAAAATCAATATTACTTAATCTTTTTTTTTAATTTTTTGGTTGTGATTTTGCAGGTAACATACTATGTAATGTAATGTTAAAAATTATTAGAAATAGGTAATAACGAACTATACTGTGGAGAATTGTTAATGACGGTTAATTCGCATATTACACATATTCTTTACTGGCGGCGGCCACTAACTAACGTTATTATAGCATTTGTTGCTTCAATGTTTAATTAAATCATTTTTTTAGAACTGTTAAAAAATATCGATACTCAATGACACTAGAATAGATATCGATATTTTATGAGACGATTGAATAGGCTAGCGCTCTTGAGTCATGTCTTGCGTTGCACTAGTGGTTGCCCCGTTGCGCAGGTTGCGCTGGGCGGTGGAAGGAGATCGATAGATTGGCGGAACGGCTGTTTGTGATGTCAACACGTAAATTATCGCGTTCGAAAGCACATTTATCGGTGTACGATTCTTAATACGCTGATATGTAGACAACCGCCGAGTGAGAAACGGTTTCGAGAAGAAAAATGTAGTGCTTATGGCTAAAAGTGGTCAAGTTTTTCCGTGTTCGCTGATATTTCGCGGTGATAATTTGTGTCAAATGTAGTGTTAGGTGTAATATTGTAAGGAGTGTACTGCTAGTGTGTGCAATGGCTTTAAGGGAGTATTTCTGGCGATTCTTCCACAACCATAACATAATGGCTCCCTTCTCGCGGTTCTACAGAGCCATGGTGCTCAAAATGAATCAACGTGAGTACGCTCTAAGATAAATAAACCTGGTTTTCATCGGCGTAAACACAAGTGAATTCCATTACAACTTTTTTATTTAAATAAACCTATCTATAATAAACTAATTTAAATGAATGCAGCCTGGACCGTAAAGCTAAATAAAAAAAATCTGGTTACATGGAAGATAAAACGGCTTGCGAAATAGCATTCATAGTTATTTAATTCATTGTCAAACTAGCATATCTTGTCAAACCAGCCACTTGTTTTAGACAAATGTAAGTCAAGATACTAGAGCCAGCTTCTATTTTCCAAGTAAAATAAGGAGGTATAAAAAATATCAACTTAAATATATATATGTGATGAACTGAAATGTATTACATTCTCGTTGCCTAACGTAAGGCATGTTCTAAGCAATGTTAAACTAAATGAAATGTTTTTGGACCTGGAAACAGTTTTCCTAGGTGTTACTTTAGATGCATGATTGCAATGGGGTACCCACATTGAAAAATTTATAGGTAGACTTAGTTATGCAGTATGCTGTAAAAAAATCTGACTGACTTTTAATTGATGCAGAAACAGCGAGAATCGTTTATTATAGTTACTTTCACAGTATTTTGTCTTACGGTGTTGTGGGGGTGCACTTCAGACTTCAATACTTGTCTTCAGACTTCAATACTGTCTTTGTATTGTAGAAGAGCTGGTTGTACGAGCCATTTATAATGTGGGTCCAAATATCTCACTTAAAGAAATATTCAAAAAAATAAATATTCTAACTGTTGTATCCCAATTTATATATGAGTGCCTATCCCTAATAAAAGATTTGTGATGTGTGTAACACACATGATATAAATACAAGGAAGAAGCACCATCTCTCAGCACATGTTACTCGTCATCACAAAATTAATAATTCTTTTATGGGTCAATGTATATGCTTTAACAATAAACTTCCCACTGAGAATAGAAATTTGTCAATTAATAAGTATAAGTATAAAGAATATTATAAAATGTCTGATTACATTCAAGATAAAATAGCTTGTAAGGCAAGATACTGGAGTTAGCTTTTATTGCTCATATTATAAACAAGATGGTTAAAAAAATACCAAGTCATACAAAGAAAAAAGAGAAACCCACTGATCAATCATCATTCACATTCACAAACAATCATTTCTTGCTTCTCAGTTGAGGTTGTGTTCCGATCATTTTGAAAGTGCCCCCTTAGGCCTATGGCCTAAATAAAGATATTTTATTCCACTGATTATAATGAAAAAGCTGACCCCACTGAGTTTCTTGTTGGATCTTCACAGTTGAGGTTGCGTTCCTATCACGTAGTAATGTAAGATAAAACATTGTAACTGACATTTTGAAAGTGCCCCCTTAGGCCTATGCTAAATAAAGATATTTTATTCCACTGATTATAATGAAAAAGCTGACCCCACTGAGTTTCTTGTTGGATCTTCACAGTTGAGGTTGCGTTCCTATCACGTAGTAGTGTAAGATAAAACATTGTAACTGACATTTTGAAAGTGCCCCCTTATTCCTATGGTAAATAAAGATATTTTATTCCACTGATTATAATGAAAAAGTTAAACCCACTGAGTTTCTTGCTGGATTTTCTCAGTTGAGGTTGTGTTCCAATGGAGTGGTACTGTTAGAAAAGTTTTGTAACTGACAATTTATTAGTGCCTGCATAGGCCTATACCAAAAATAAAGACATTGCAGGAACCTGTAATTAATGAATTATATTAAAATACAGTAAATGAGCATTTATTCATTCCTTAGTATATATGCAATTAATTTAATAATGATTAACTTCTCACTTAAGGATTATAAATAAATGCATAGAATAATATTTTCCAACAATAAATTAATTTAATTTATTTAGTAATTTTTTATAGGTCTGAATTAATTTATTATATGGCCAGTAGCTGACTTTTATCATGTTTGTATTATTACATTAGAACCACCAAAACGGGCACGTTTAACTCCAATATCTATTAACCTTGAAACCAATTGCCCTCGGCCCTGACATGGGGTAAAAAATTGATAAAATCAGACTACTTCAGTCATTACATGAAGTAACCTACTTTTTTCAACTGTTAGTAAAAGGAAAGGTCAGTAAGTAATTAATTACACAGTATTTAGAATGATATATGCATATCTTTTTTATATCAGATTAAACTAGAAAACGAGCATGCAGTCCACCCGATGATAAGTGGTTACTGCCACCCATGGACATCTATAAGCAACTTCGTTTGTACTAGGAATCATAAATTTCTCACTTTGTCATGTACTCGGACAGTTGCATACGCTAACTTCTTTATATCCGCGCTTTCTGCCCTCTGTGCTCTATTGGAGGCCTTTCCCGACTTCGACTTGTTTGCGGATGGATGGAAGGCAGTTATGAGTGTGTGTTTGCAGTTCAGTGAAACCCTCTGAGCAATACCAATTTCTAGTTCATATGTACTTATTAATAATTGATCTTATTGTTGTTCTATTATAATTATTATTGATTGGATTTGATTTATTTTGTAATTATTGATTTAAATTTTAATCGACTCAGATTTATTTTTCGTAGAGACAGGTCTTTAAGTTGTAATTATTTTTATGATGTTTTTAATCAAATTTTGTTAGTTAGTGTAATTGAACTTGATGTCCATTCTAGCTAACTATAAATAAATAAACTTCATTTAGATAAGGTGTCCTATCTGAAGACGATCACAGATGTGTTGCTACTCTTAAGGAATAAGATGTCTTCTCATATATACAGTTGGTATATATATACAATGGACTCGGCAACAATACCCTTTTACCGAAAGGCAAGAAAAGATTCACACTAGAAATAGGTGTAGCGATGGTATCCAGAGTCTAACTACACTAGTTCTACCACCAGTTAAATCTTATTGTAAAATAATCAATACTAGGTTTCCTGTAGTGGTTCATATTCAACCATAATCATGATGTATACACAAATTTCCATCAAATAAACTATAGCTCTTCGATATGGGTGAAACAAAATAGGATATTGTTTTTTTATATAATGGATATTTATTGTCAAACAAAGGAGAAAAAGGGAATGAACTGTTTTGTACTTCTGAATTATTATACACAAGTAGGTAACTTGGTCTTTGCGTTCAGCTCACTTGTTTAAAACAAATTTGACAATCATTTGGACATATAGGTTCATAACAGTTTTGAGTCCATACCTAGCCTTAGCCTATTTTAATTTTGATTTCTTAGACATGTCAGTTAAATATTTACACTTCATTTTGATTTATCCCATCATATAGTGGTAATTAGTAAGATAGTGTTGCATTGTTATAGTAGAGAATAGAAATTTAAAAATTAAACGTTCAAATATGTTGGTACTTTTCCAGAAATTAGTTAATTGAAGTAAAATTGAAACTATAATATGATGATGATCGACATCGTAACTTGAAGTGTAATTATAGCTGAGATAGTCGAAAACCAGAGATCTGGATACATAATGTCAAACACTTTTGCACTGCAGCACTTACTGTTAGTAATTTCAGACACTTGTAAAGAAAGAACCGAGGATGTTGTTGACTTATTGAGCATTGTGTTGTTGAGAGAATCATAATTAATTATTCCTATGTACTAAAGTTACTTAGGCGAGATGGGTCCCAAGATATCATTTAAAAGTCCTACCTACCAAAATTATCGCTGACAAAATCAATAATACTTTGTTTTCCTCAACTCCATATTGGGTATGTGTTATGTCTGAAGCAATGCATTGTATTATGTATATTAATCAACACTATATATGTATTGTATGATGACAATGTTTTCACACCTTTCCGTTCTCAATGCTTATGAAAAATTCTAATGATAAAAAACCTGATGTAATAACATGAACATGAAATGTCTGTTAAAGAATTGTTTTTCCTAAACTTAATAGATTTTCAGCACAAAACCACAAATAGTAAACCATACTATGTGTGCTTAGACCTCTTTGCCTGTCTATCCGTTCAGATTAATCTTGAGCATATCTCCACCATGACTGCTATATTACTAGTAATGCAATGTGATCGATGAAATTATTTGTATATACCTACCTTATTATTTTGAGTTATTTGAAGTTTTGGTAAATCTATACTACTATATAAAAACATCAGATTTACATGAAATTTATATGGATGTAGCTTATTTACCTGGTCAACTTATAGGCTTCTTTTGATGATTGGCCTCGAACTCCCTCCCCCTCCCTTATCTAAGGTAATATTGTCCACAATTGGAAGAGCAACATGTTTCTCTTAATGTAAGTTTTCCTAAAAAATTAACACTATTTCGTGCACAAACAAAAAATACTTAATATTAAACTAAATCACTACCACCTCACCTATAATTATATGGCTCATTACTACTTAGAATCCAAGTGTAGAAAACACAATATCAATTCTAAAGTTATACTAATAACTTTAGAAATAAAGCGGCTAGTTGCAATATATCTAGGGACCCATCTTGCCTCGAAGTAACTTTATTACTTAGGAATAATTATGGAAGCGAGGTAAACGTGCCGTTTCGCTAAGTAATTTCCCACTCCCACAGCGCAACATAATTCAATTTAGTCAATGACATAATGTATCTCTGTCAACAAACTAAACTTGCTTATATTTCTAAATATGATCTACAATAAATTGTAGATAGTACGATACGTACCGTTTTTCATACTATTTATTATTTCTGTCATTATGAACAGCTTCCATTGCCTGATTATTTCTATGTAATGTTCTGGCATGACGTCATCAGCGGACGCCATTACACGTAGCGTTT
The DNA here is from genome assembly GCA_002930495.1 of Cecropterus lyciades. Taxonomy (NCBI): domain Eukaryota; kingdom Metazoa; phylum Arthropoda; class Insecta; order Lepidoptera; family Hesperiidae; genus Cecropterus; species Cecropterus lyciades. The sequence goes on along the minus strand of MOOZ01001720.1, from coordinate 436,622 downwards.
CCGCGCCCAAATAAAAATAGAAAAAGAAATTCTATTATTTTCGCTGAAAATTAATTTATTGCTGAAACAACGTCATTTTTTATTTTTGGAAATAGTAGAAGTTATATTAATGAGCAGTGATAGCCAAATGGTTGAAACACGGCTTCTTAATCGAGGGTCCGAGGTTCGAATCCCAGGCATTTATCTAAAATTATGTGCGGAATAGAAGTTAATTATTAGATTTATTTAAAAAGTTTTCAAAGGTGTGTGAAGTCTACCAATTCGCACTTGGCCAGCGCGGTGGCCTGTGGCCTGTAACTGTCTAAATCTGAGAAAAGACCCGAGCCCAGCAGTAGGACAATAATGGGTTGATGATATACCTTATAATTATTATAGAAAGGAGTTTGAAAATGTATTATCATACCTATTCCGCGTAGTTTTTGTAAAAATAAAATATCCAATTTGCGTTGCGTCTTCACGATACATTATTAGTTTCCACTTACCTAAATATAAATATAAAGTTTCGTGCAGACCCGTCGCGTATTTTCCTTGCTACCGACTGTTATAGGTTCCGATTTTCCATAGTAAAAAAAAAAATCATTAACATGGAATTCAACTTCCGTTTTCTTCAACATTTTCGCTTGTTTTCATGACCGATCATCTGTAGTCCTCCCCGACCAAAAATTTTAACCGCCCACCCTCCCTAATTGTAATTACTGATATAGAGAAAAATCGATTCTCTATCCCTTTGATTACCTATCGATCTTTAATCGAGACACTTTTGGTTAAATATTAATTTTAATTAAACATTTTTGCGTGCAAAAATATAGAGTATCTTTCTGTAAAGTGCAGTCACATGATATAATTAAATAAATAAAAAGTCAAAACCATTTACATAATAAATCAATTCATAGATATTATAATCTCTCGTCTCTTAACATTTTATATTCTACTGGTGTTATGGTAGGCACTCCCTGGCCGCGAAGAAATCCGGAGTGCCACTAAGGTCTTCGACACCAGCTTGGCAGCAAAATGCGCCCATGTCCCTCCGGCTACCTCCGAGGGTTTCAAAGAGGAAACTGTTGCTTGCTTGCGAGAACGGTTGCAAAAGTTCTCAAAGCAATAACAACAACAATAATCTCGTACTCAACGAGAGAGAGACCGTCCCTCGTATGCTGAAATTGCGGCTTTCAATGGCAGGCCTGACGCGAAAGCTGATCGGTGAGCAGAGATGTAGAGAGGCCTGGAGAGGCCGTTTCCAACAATAAGCTTAGGGTGGAGTTCAATAGCAGAGAAGAGAGATATGACACCTTGAGCCGCTTGAACGATACCAAGGATGTATGCGCCGAACCAGCACGTTCAATATTGCCCATGGTTATCATCAAAGGTGTTTCCAAAGAGGTACTGTCTGAGGAGCTGGTGGACATCGTCATCAGACAAAATAACGGACCTCGTTAGGGGGATGTACACGTCCGCTTTCTGCGTAAAAACAGGAACCCCGCCCTCTACAATGCTGTCCTCGTCGCGAAACCACGAGTCGGGAGGAAAATGGTGCAGATGGAACGTGTTTGCGTCGACCACCAACGTGTCCATGTGGACGAGTTCTCACCTTTCGTCCAATGCTTCAACTATCTTTCCTTTGGCCATTTCCGAACTAACTGCCATTCAAAGAGTTAATACTGTGCGCACTGTGCCGAATCGTCCCACCTCGCCGCAGATTGTCTAACCCCGTTAGTAGATTTGTCAACTACCTTAAGCACAATGAAAAATTTAACACAACCAATAGCACCAACCATAAAACCACCTCCATAACCTGCCCCAGACTGCGATCCATGATCAAACGAATCAATAACCGCGTCAACTATATTGAGCCCAACCAAGACACGAATAACACCTTGGAGCGTTTGGATGTTTTTCTGAAGGCCACGGACGGCGCTCATCGTTTAATTCGGTCAGGTTCGGTCAGTTAATTCGAGGGGAGTCAAAGGGAAAACCGCAGAGGATCGGCTGTAATGGAGTAATCTACGGTAACGACCTCCATATCTGCAATACAGGAAACACTCCAAACCTTCGAGACAACTACCCATGGACGCAACCGGTCGTCCATAATTAACCTTACCTTTGCCTCTAACCAAATTTACAACCTCATTAGTGACTGGAAAGTTAATTTCGACATCTGCCCCTCTTCACAACACAATGCCATAACCTTCACTGTCCATACAAACAACCCTACAGACACACAGACTAGCTCTACTTCCACTTTTTTTATACAAAACAGATAGAGCCAATTGGTCCGCTTTTGACGACANNCAAAATTTAGACGCAACAGACACCGAAACTATTGTGAGCGACCTCACGTCACTTATTCAACAGGCATGAAGAGCGTCCATCCCAATTAGAGGGGGCTCCGGCCAACACTGCAAACCACCCTGGTGAAATGACAATCTTGAAGACCTTAAAAAGGGGTGGTGGACATCCACCGCCGATTACACACCGCCAATAAACAGGGACTTCTTCGTAATGGGCTCATCGAAGAACAAAACAAAATTTAGACCCAATTCACGAATGCTCTGCGTGCTGAGTCAATCAGGAGCTTTCGTGACTTTTGTGACCAACGAACGAAAGAGAACGTCTCTCACTACTTGTCTCCTAAAATCTTCTGCGCCACGGCGACCACCTGCCACTGTACAAGTCGGCAGTAAATACACGGCCGACGCTACGGAAACTGCAGAAGCTCTGCTTACTCACTTCTTCCCAGCAGATCACCAGACTCTGATCCCCGACACCACCATCTGCGGGTGCTCTCCGAGGAGCCGCTAGACTCTCAGGACGATCTTCCTTTCGCAGAGGAAGAGGTATTGGAGCACATGAAATATATGAACCCAAAGAAGGCACTGGGACTAGATAACCTCACATCAGATGTCTGTTATCGGTTCGCGGCTGCATACCCCAAACTGATAACAGACATCATGAACATATATCTCGATATACAATGCTTCCCCCGCCAATGGAAGATTGCATACTGATTCTAAAACCAGGCGACTACTCCAGCTAAGGCGCGTTTCGCCCTATAGGCCTGCTGCCCGTTTTCGGCAAGAAGTTCTTCTAGAAAAACTTTTCACTAAAAGAATAATGCATCGCATCTATCGGGGAAAAGTCTTAACGCCTTGCAATTTGGCTTTAAAGAGCAGACCGGTACCGTGGATGCCATCAGCAAAGCGGTGGAGGTGATTAGAGGTGCCAAGTCCAATCGGCAAGAGGTCCTGATAATATCTGCGGACCGTCAATCTTCAACATTTATACCGAGGGTAGCAAGCATGAGGTTTGTTGGTGCAGCATTCGTATGCTACTCTCCCGCTATCTTTCAATCAAATCCAGTTAACATCACCAGAAAGTTTAGATTACACCGCAGGTGCAGCATCTATCAGGCCGAACACTATGTTATCTAGAAAGCTTGTCAGTTGGCCACTGATAATAATCACTCCTAAACACACATACACACAGACTCTCAATCATCCATACAAGCCATACAAAATAGTAGTAACACGCACCCGATAGTCACACAGATACACAAAATCATACACACACACCGTTACACACAATTGCAATATCCTGGATCCACACTGGAATCGCAAGAAACGAAGCTGCAGATACTGCAGCTAAAATCGCTACTCATATTCATCGAAAGCAGGAATATCCATTCTTCCTAATATCTTTTGTGAAACAAAGAAATCGCGCGGAGAGTCTGGAAGTCTGGCGAACTCTTTAATTACATCAACATCTCCTTTCAAGTTACCCAAATTCTCACTGGCCATGGATACCACAAATCCTATTTACATCGATTCAAAATCTTTCCAGGCGAATCTGCCCGTGCGATGGCACCGCCTCTCAAACAACCGACCACCTTCTCAAACATGTGACATCTTCGCGATGCAAGAAAGAGGAGCATGAGGCACTGTGCACACATTTAGGAGTATCCCCTTTCCTGTTCCCTGAACTCTTAAAGTACGAAGCTAGTATCACTTCATTCGAAACACTGCGCAAACATATTTTCAACAATCTAAAGAGATTAACGGTCGTGGCAAAATACACACCTATTAATTTTTACCATTTATACACCTGTTGAACATGATAATATATATGAACAATCTACAATATATAAACACTTCATAAGAATATTTGTACTGTAACAAACTGTATCAAATCACAGTTGTCTTTAAATGCGAAAGTTAGTGACGATGTAGGTGTGTTTGTTACTCTTTCACGAAAAAACTACCGGTCAGATTTCGCAAAAAATTGCGATAATTTATAACCTGGATTAATACATGGAATATTCATTCCCCTGGTAAACGTGACCGACGCGGACAGAACCGTGTGAGTAACCTAGTATCTCATAATTTAAGGTGACCGTGGTATCTCTGCAATTGAATCATGAAAGTTTCTGGTATCAATAACTTTGTTAAAACAAACGATAACTTCTTGCTCCAATTTATATTCCTCCAAAAGTTACGATATCAAAACGTTGAAGTAACTATGTTGAACTCCGCTATGTAAAATTGATCACTGTAGACAGTTTTGTACTACGGAATAACGCAAGTAACTTCTTACTCTGGGAAAATGAAATAATAGTTAATATAAGGAAAATGTTAAATGTATTCAGAGTATGTATTATATGTATGTGTTTCCCCAGACGGGATAGATTTACTTTATTGTAAATCATAAAAAAAAGAAACTTTCTATTTTTTCCCAACAAAGACGGTTTGGTTAAATTCTTCATACTTTATGTTTACTTAACGTTATACTAACACTTTTCTTATATTCTGAATAACATAAAATAATGTTAAAGGCGAAGCGATTCAAAATTCGATCTATGTTCTAGAATACACATTTTTTTGAAAATATATGCGTATATTAATAATGTGGTTTTAAAATATTGCAAGGAAACCGACTTGGGCTCTTATACAAACTACGAAGTAAAATCGTTAGCGTCGTTCAGAGAGGAGTACAACGCCATCTATTTGTAGCGCCGACAACTGCTTTTCAAATGACAATAAGTCTAAAAAAGTTTCACTTCAAAATAAAATTTACATACTGAAACAATTTGTATAACTCGTGTAAGAAGGTGCAGTGCCTCTCCGTATTGTAATTGTTTCTCTTTTCTAACCATATGATATATAAACCGTAACTGTTATAACCCAATTCCAGTAAGTTCCGTATATGGCGCCATATGAATATCGGATTCAATTTCAATACGGTAAAAGGTTTTCGATAAAGGTAGATCCAAAACGATAAGATTGTTGCAAGTACGTACTGAGTAAATTGTATGAGAAACCGAACGATCCTCATATTATTATTATCGTAATGTTTGTTTTTCTTTTTATATGATGAAAGTAGCAATCGAGCAATGGAATCCACATGATAGTAAGTGGCAACTGCCAAAAAAATAGTAATTTTAATTAACTGCATAGAACATTAGGGTCCTCCCTGAGGCGGCCACAGATGATTTGGTAGGTACCCCTGTGAACAAAGTTGGAACGCCTCAAATAAGTATTAGTTCCTTTCACAGCAACGAACTTTCAGTTGTTATTTTTACACAAATTATGATCCGTGGTGTGGAACTTCTGATTTATCATTTGAATCAATCAACTATAATATTTTTCTTTCCTCCAAGGTTTTTTTCTCTACTTGAGTGGGACAGAGGAAAAAAACCGATACTTCCTTTGACATATTTAGAGCGATCATTAGAGAAGACATCTCTGCAAAGTTTTAATTAAAACTCGTCTGCATGACGTGGACTAAGTATAAGTAGGTACATTTATACGTATAAGAAGGTACCCGACCTACATGTCTACTCCTCTGAGATGAACAAATAACTTTCAAGGTTGATGTTTTGTGCGCTGAGGAATAATTCAGTGAATGAAAAAACATCCATATCATAATAATAATAACAATAAGCATCTGGTATATTTGTTTACTAGCTGTGCCCCATGGTTGCACCCGCTACTACTAAAAAAAAAACACAAACTTAGCGTGATGTTATATAGCATATAGCTTTCCTCAATCCGTTTATTGAGGTATTCCACACAAAGATCTATATAAATAATTCCGTCAAGGGCTACAGTAGACTTGATTGAAACCTTACCTAAATAATAGAACATAAAAAAATATTGATTTCGAGTCGACAATATGTATGCTCATTCTTATATATGCTCAAAATTCGGATTGTCGAGTAGTTAAATTCTAATGGTGCAAATAGTCGCCATATTGGCCACTTGGATGCCATCTTGAATTCCTTAAAGCCGATTCACGTAATTATAGTGATAAACTGCCATCTAGCGGCGTTATTTACCTTATATAGTTTTGATATTTTATACTAGATGGCGTTAAAACATTTTACCTCGCATTTCTGCATCACGCGGCCGCGCTGTTGGGATCATGTGTAGATACGTATAAATATGCTCAGAATTTCAATTTAGGTGTGGCTAGCACTGAGACCAGTATATTAAACTGTAAGCTAGCTCCTACCTTTTAGTTGAATATAACTACAAAAATATCCACCTACGAGCGAAGCCGGGTTTTCATCTAGTATTTTTTTTTCATTAGAACCAGTATTTCATGAGATTAGCGCGTTCAAGTAAACAAACAAACCCTTCAGCTTTATTATATTATAGTATATACTGTATAGTATAACTATAGTATATATGTAGTATAGTAGTTATGTAGTATAGACGAAGAGTCAAAAATGAAAAAAAAAACTATAGAAATAGCCTAGATGAAGTTTTTCCAGGGGAGATGACCTTTAAAGGTACGACGTACTATTTTTACTTCTTATTGGATTTGCTTGCACCAAGATAGAAGCAGAAAATATTTAATACTAGATGTGCTCCGCGGTTTCACCCGCGTTTAAAAAAAAATTTACTGTCTGTATGTTAAATTGAAATTAGTTTTGGTAGAGTCGATGGATTTTAATGTAAGAAAAATTAGATCTTAAGGGAACATAAAATTATAAGTACTAGTTGCCTATCACAGCGGTCGAAATTCGACCGTAATTAAACCCAAATACTTTTTTTGGAACGAAGTTCCTTATCGTGCGTTGTGAAAGGGGGCTAGACGGAAAAAAATCTTACGAAAAGTTGTCACGACACTTTTTGCTATAGTAAGCTATTGTAAGCTGTGCGGCGTCGCATGTTTCTCTGTCTGTTTTCTCTCTCTCTTATAGAAAGCAAGCCAGATATTTTCATTTCTATTTCGCATTGAACAGTGTGGTGTCGCGACGATTATTTTTATTGAGTGCATACAGGTTTTTTGTAAATAATAAATAAT
>MOOZ01001720.1:383783-395443 GCA_002930495.1 Cecropterus lyciades | reverse complement strand
TATTATTTTAATATAGTTATTGTTTTTTTTTGTCTTTGAAACATTATGGATTCTTGTAATATTACAGACAGTATTTAATTTTGATTAACTGCTTAATTAAGTCGATTGTATAAAAGTATATTATAATAAACTTATCACAATCCTATTCGCCATTCCATCCATATAAATTGATGTTAAACATATTACTGCGCGGTGTAAGCGTGCAATTCCAATATTGGAAGTAATTTTACACTGGACATTTGTTCCACTGGAACAATGATAGAGTTGAATCGACTGTTCATTGTTCTCTATTTATGTTAAGTTTCTCATTTTACTACACGCTAATGTAAATACAATGCGTTTTGTTCGATTGTTTTAAAAATTACAAAAATTAATTACAAATAACCGTTCATTACTGCATGAATATGTTATATTTTTCTAAAAATACATGTCTGTAAATATCAGTGTCACACTGTCTCCCAGAGATGTTTGTTTAATGTTATGATTTTCGAGCCAGAATATTCCAGAGCTGTTTTAAGCGATTAGCATTTTTGTTTGGTAGTTTTAACGAACTTCAGGATTAACAGTATGAAGAACATTTAAAACTTAATCTAAAAAAAGATCCATGCCTCAGGATGAGGATATGTATGTGTGGTGGGAGCAATCCAACATACATGCGTGCAGCAGATTATAATATAATTATCATAATTTATATTTTATTATTTTTAAGAGAAAACGAAGAAATACAATAATGTACAGTGATACTTGACTAACACTATCCCGACATACGCGAACCGCGATTTTCAATTAACAAATTTTGGAAAGTATAGATTTCACCGAAAATGCCATTTCTTCTACAATTAATAATATTAGCATGTTAAGAGGGAGTTTTGCGGGACATAAAAAAATTTTTTTGAGTCGTCAAACTACTTTGTTTGATTTTATGAAGCCTTTTACAATCTCAAAATCGTAAAAATAACTTCGGTTGGTGTTTTATATTTGTATAATTTAGGATTTTAATAAACTTTATTGTCTAATTTGGTATTTTCTTGAGCTAGCCGGCCCTAATAAAAAATAATTTAAAATCGTATACCGACTTACGTGAATTCGACTTACGCGATTGACTCTCAGTCCCACTTATCGCATAAGTTTGGAGTATTACTGTACTCATTTTTCTCTTTTACAATTTAAGTAGCTGCCTTATTCGTTTTCCTAATTAATTTACGCAATTGTTGGTATAAAGCGCCCCTGAAGCGGTCGTCGATCGACCGGCAGACGAACACGCACATCCTGATGCTGTTCTTCATCCTGCTGGCGCTGTCGCTGCTCAGCGCCGTGTTCAACGAGCTGTGGCAGCGCCGTCGCATGGCCACCGACTGGTACATCGGCCTCGATGGTGAGACCTGCCACATTATTATAACACCTGCACGTTATCACCATTACACGCGAACTTGATTATTATTTTAATCATAATATTAGGTCTGTCGGAATAAAAAATAAATATTTATTTATCGTCATTAAACTTTGTTAAATTAGAGGCACACATGCGCCAAATAAATGTGTTTACATGTCTAGATTTATTATGATAAAAGCGGACGAAATTACACGGTAGTGCTAGAAGTGAATTCTCTGGACAACAATCGTCCGGGTTTCTTTAATATAGAATTTAGTAATATATATTGTAGAAATCTAAATCTAATAAAAAGAAATCATCTAGTTTCAATCACACACCCTCATCTGCATCCATACATAACTTGCATACTACTTTTTACATCCATACTCTGAAAGGGAATTCGAAATGGAGAATGTAAACAATGGTGTTGATATTTAAAAAATATACCCCTTTACAGTAATGTAGTTTGTCGACTAAAAATCTCTTCAAATATCTCAAACATAAAATAACATATTGCATACTGTTTTCAGTTTTGGCGTCACTTAAAAAAATCTATAAAAATATCCGTTAATATTTTGCCATTATCTTATCAAAAATAACAAGAAATATTTTAAAACTCGGTGGAAAAATAATAAAAAGATTGCACTAGAATTCATAAACTTTGTAGACGATAAGTGTTAAGTAATGTAAATTCATAAAACAATATTATACTGCGTGTGTATTGTAATACTGTTGGTATTTTGTTACAGAGGCGCAGAATGCACATGTAGGATTTAACTTTTTAACCTTTTTGATCTTATACAACAACCTTATACCCATATCGTTACAAGTCACCGCCGAGATAGTGCGCTTCTTCCAAGTGAGTATTATTATATATTATTCATTCAAATACATGTACACCACTCTGGTTTATGTTGAGGTTGGAAATCTGGGTGGATAATATGGAGTCAAAAAGGAGACATTATGTGAAATGTATTTTTCGATAATTAATCTTTTTTTAATATACATGTAGCAAACGAGTATACAGTCCGTCTGATGGTAAGTGGCCACTGCCGCCCATGGACATTTGTAAGCAGTCTTAAAGGTGGTAGAGCTCTTTGTGGTTCTTTGTGGCCGCATCTCTGTTTGTTGCTCGTTTGCTACTTTCATATAGTAAAAGAGAAATTTCTTAAAGGGATCTTCTTAAAGAACTTCATAAAGGGGGTTTATTTGCAATCGATCACAGATATCTTACTCCCGAGAACTTGTTGTCGCCCCATATATGATTATTGCTGCCCATGGACATCTAAGTAAGCAACTTTATGTGTCGATGCAGATACTACTCCCAAGGACTAATGTCGTCGCCTCACGTATGGGTCAGCTTACAACCTCACCTTACCACCTTACGCAGGAACTACTTGTATGATGTACTTATGATTGACAGCAAACTGATTTGATACTTCTTAAATTTTCCGTTATTGTAAATTGTATACTTTTTACATGAAGAATGAATATAAAATGTCGGTTTTAAGGCGAAGTTCATAGCAAGCCCGTTTGCTCGTCCATGTCTCACAGTACATACAATGTTCGTTTCCAGGCGAAGTTCATAGCGATGGACAGCGAGATGTACCACGCGGAGACGGACACGCCGGCCCAGGCGAGGACGTCCAACCTGAACGAGGAGCTGGGCATGGTGCAGTACGTGTTCAGCGACAAGACCGGCACGCTCACCTGCAACGTCATGGAGTTCCTCAAGTGCTCCATCGCTGAGGTACTCCAGCCTGATACCGCGATGTGTAATGCCCGATCACCTATATCAGGGTACAGTAGAACCTCGATTATCCGAATCCTCCAATATCCGAACGCTGACTTGCTCTATCCAAACGCTCAATTATTCGCGATTTGGCGCGAAAAATACCATGTTGCTCGCTGCCGTCGTCGTACCCAAAAACAGGTAGCCGATCAAAAACGCGTTACAACCGTTCGTCACTTAATAATTGATGATTTTATATAAAAAAAGTCTTTTGTCATCTGTTTTAAATACATGTATGTACATATTTATCCTTACTGTTGATATGTATTTCAATTTTTAAAAATATGTAACTATTATTACATGGTAAGGTGTTGCTTATAATCTTGTTCCCAAAAAACCCAAGTTTAGATTTTCCGAACTAGCCTCGGTTAAACTAGCCTCAATTGGTTCGGATAATCGAGGTTCCACTGTACCTTTATCGATGGATTCTACGTGTACTGGCGTAAGGTTCACTTCGGGGTTTTTATAATAATTGGACGCAGTGCGTTTGTCTTACCTTGTTCGTATCATATAAAAATTATCTTTTTTTTATTGTCAGTCACTTTTTAATCATTTGTGTACGGAACCCTTAAAAAACAAGTTACCTTATGTACCACCCAGTGAACATCAGGTGAACATCCCAAATATGTCAATACGTTGCCACTTAATTTACAAAAAAATATAAGCACCTGTGAGTCTTTCATACAAAATTAATAACAAATTGTATTCTTTTATCTCAACTTCAATCAAAAATCTTCCTGCTATTTTGAACATGGTTAGTGAAACTTGAGTTATTCCACAGATTATCTACAACAAGCCGGGGCCAGACGAGCGGCTGGAAGACACGCCTCTGTACCAAAACTTAGACCGGAACCACCCATCCGCGCCCGTCATCGACGAGTTCCTCACCATGCTGGCCGTCTGCCACACCGTCATCCCCGAGGTGGTGGACGGCAAGATCAACTACCACGCCGCTTCACCCGGTGAGATTATTGATTGATACCTCTCATTACACATCGGTGGATCTCGAAATAGGTAATGTGTGTAAGCTCACAGCGAAAATAAAATCGACTTTTCAAAGTGAGTGATAGTTGAAATTAGTTCGCGTACCTTTGTTGTAGAGGACTTTGATTGACAAAACTCGATATTATAACTGTCAATAGGGTGCTGTATTTTACTATTGCACCAAGTCCTAAATTAGTCATGGATGTTGTATCCGCGACATTGAATCTTGAAATAGGATGGTGTGTGTTATATTTTAATTGCAAAAATTTTTATTATATAAAAACTTATATAAGTTTTTATTATATAAAAACTTTTACGGTGGAATTTAGGAAGCATCACTACTAACTACTCTTTGTCTCTTTCTATAGATATCGCACTAGAGGCGACTAAGAGACAAAAAGAAACTTCTTATATATTTGACGACCCACGTGGCGGAGCGGTCACCATACCGGTCTGACACGTAGTGGGTTCCGGGTTCGATCCCCGGCCAGACCAGACATCTGAATTATGAGTTCAGATTGTTTTCTGGGTCTGACACGGTCCCGACACAGAGAATCCTAGTGGGGGCTATGTGTGCAAAAAGCGTTCTTATGTAACACAAATGGTTGCCACCAACATGCCATGCGCGTAGACTATTGATAAAAACACTAGTCACAAAAGACTGATAGACGAATTTATTGATAAATACGATAGATACGTTACGCGACGATAGAGACACGTAAGTAGATAAAGATGTTAATATGAAATCAGTCATTCCAAAACTGTTTAACAGCGCGTTTAATATAATGTTTTATAGCTACTTAATAGCGGAATAAGCTATTGAACAAAAATGTTTGACAAGCAACTTTAGTGTTGTTTGTTACTCAATTCATATATAATCAAATTTCATCAGATTGTAAAACCAGAGTTGTTCGACCGGGGAGGTACCACCGCCACACGTATTTCTAGTGTAAAACTGTCCATGCGTTTCGTTGGAAGGGTGTGGTTGCCGACTGACTCATATATGAGGCGACCATCTTAGTCCTCGGGAGTAGCATCTGCACTTCGTTACAGATGCATCGGCATCTGTGGTCGATTTCTTATAGAACATCTGTAACACATGAAGTTGCTTACAGATGTCCATGGGCGACAGTAACCATTTACGCCCAAATGGACTGCATACTCGCTTGCTACTTCAAACTATTAGAAAGAAATGATGTGAAACATCTTGTTCGTACAATATGCATCAAAGACCAGATTGCGACAGGAACTAAATATATAGCATAATGAAAATATCGCCATCTACGAACAGTACCTCGCACTAAATCGAACTATCATCGCAGTCCGCTTATTTTTCTTCGATACTTAGTAGTTCAGATAGATATGTATATCAGATGGCGTTAAAATAAATATGGCATGGCGATTGCCACGCAAACAATCAGGTTTACGGGCGCCAATAGATATCTCACATCAAAATAGTACAATGAAATCATTCATTTTAAAATTATAGGACAACCTCATAAGTATTTTTGGTCAATGATATATATGTATGCTTTCGGTGTGTAAATTAGTCACTCATGGCGGCAGTTTAGAGGTGTAACATGTGTGAAAGGAGGTTACCTAGGATAGTTTCATGGTTTCTTGCTAAATAAATTATTAGATTGTTAAATAAAATGTGTGAATTATGATTTACTGATTATGTTTCCACGATAAATGTAATGTATAAAGATGAAGATATGTTATGAACGATCACGCGGTGCCCTTGATGGTTAATTGCGTACTAACTTAAAAAACATAATTAAGCAATTTTACGCACGCGTGTAACCTAAGGAAACGCTGACCTCAGCAAATGCACGGTTGTCGCGTACAACAGGATCTCATAGCTCGTGGGTGTTTGCAGACGAGCGCGCGCTGGTGGCGGGCGCGGCGGCGTTCGGCTGGGTGTTCGAGACGCGCACGCCGCACGCCGTGCGCGTGGCCGCGCGCGGCGCCGCCCGCCAGTACGCCGTGCTGCACGTGCTCGCCTTCACCTCCGCGCGCAAGCGCATGTCCGTCATCGTGCGCACGCCCACCGGTAACCGCCACCTGCACCATGTCCACCACCGACTCGATTTTGATATGTTAATGATTTTCCGCGGCCCCGTCCGCTTGCCTCATGTTAACTATATTATTCACTTTCGCCTTTTTACGCTGAGTTTTTTCTTAACAATCAAAATAATGTTTAAAAAATCATGTAATAAAACAAGAAGTAAAAAACGTAATACGCTTCCGACAGTAGTGTAAGAAAAAATATCGTAACTGACAATCTGTAAGTGCCTCTGTGGGCTTATGTAAAATAAAAACATTTCTTTTCATAATCGTACTAAATCATAAGTGTCCTTCACGCCAGTATATTTAAGATCCTTCGACATACACCAGGCCAGATCAAGCTGTACTGCAAGGGCGCGGACTCGGTGATCTACCCGCGGCTGGCGGGCGGCGCGGGCGCGCGGTACGCGGACGCCACGCTGGCGCACCTCGAGCACTTCGCGGCCGAGGGGCTGCGCACGCTCGTGTTCGCCGTCGCCGACATCCCCGACCACGTGTACAAGGTGAGCCCGACGCCGCTCGGAACACGTCGGACGCCACGCTGGCGCACCTTGAGCAGATTTTTTTTTTATCATATGAAAGTAGCAAACTAGCATGCAGCCATGGACATCTGTAATCAACCTTAGATAAGATCGAAGTCTCACCTAAAATTAGCCACAGATGCGTTGCTGCCGGCGGCGTAGTGCCCCGAGGACTAAGATAGATCGCCTCGGAAAATTATGTCTCCCTTACCACATCCTTCAGACCAGAACATAACACTGCTATTATTAGGCATAAATAGGTGTGGCGGTGGTGCTTCCGAAGTGGAATCACAAAGAGTTCTACCACCTTCACATTTATAATAATAATGGATTTTTACTTTGTTTTTTATAAAATTTAAGCAATAAACAAGTACGCCTTATAATAAATGCTCTCTACTACTAATGGGATTCTGCATTGAATGCAGAAGACAATGTCCTTAATGGATTGATTTTATTAATAATTCCTCAAACACCTATGACATGTTAAGTTGGTCATACATGCTCTACAAAATAGGATTAAGTTGCAATGCTTTTCTCTCCCTCACGACACATCCATGATTAAATATTTTTAAGCTTTTAGTTATATATTTTTTTGTTTCTAGGATTGGTCAAACACATACCACAAAGCAAGCATAGCGATACAGGACCGCGAGCAGAAGATAGAAGAAGCCGCAATGCTCATAGAAAATAATCTCAGGCTGCTTGGTGCCACCGCAATCGAGGACAAACTGCAGGTGAGTTGCAATATTCACACAGAACACACATGAAACATAGTACAAAAACATTGTTCACAAGATGCAGTCTACAATAAGTATATAAAATTAATATAATTTATATGAAAATAAAATCCCAGTGAAAGCCGAATGGTTGAAACACGAACTCTCAATCGAGGGTCCGAGGTTCGAATGTCAGACACACACCACTGATTAAGTGCGTATTAGAAGTTAATTATCACTGCTTTACGGTGAAGGAAAACATCGTGAAGAAACCTACACACCTGAGAGTTCTTTAAAAAGTACTCAAATGATCTGTGAACTCTACCAATTCGTACTTGGCCAGCGCGGTGGACTATGACCTAAACTCTCAATCTGAGAGAAGACCCGTGCCCAGCAGTGGGATAATAATGGGTTGACCCGAAAAGTTTCAAAACTGATTTTAGTCTACGAATACACAGTCGGTCAATTTGTGCCCTCAGTAAGACTATATTACATTTCGTCAAAAAAAAAACTGTTTTCGCTCATCATTATTTAATGTACATCTACAGGTATGGCCATAAACGACAACGTAAAAGTACAATGTACATATGTACGCTAATTACACGTTGCCAATGTATGTGCGAAAAAGTAAAAGGTGACCCTTTTATCGTATTAAACTAGTACCAACGGCTTTCGTTTGGAGACGTTTGCCAAACAGTGGGACACTAAAAATAGTCATTTGACATTCGTTCCCAGGACGGCGTCCCCGAGACGATCGCGGCGCTGCTCGCGGCCAACATCCACGTGTGGGTGCTGACGGGCGACAAGCAGGAGACGGCCATCAACATCGCGCACTCCGCGCGACTCATACACACCGCCATGCCGCTCGTGCTGCTCAACGAGGACAGCCTTGACGTTGGTTCCGATTCTACATATACTCTATACCTAAGGGACACGATTTTTGCAGATTCATTTTGCAGATGGGCAGGAGCGTCTTTCTGTGTAACACCACCGACTGAGATCATCTAAACAGATAGCGTGGTGATTATAAGCAAAATATCTCATTAAGGGAGACCCTTTATTATACTGTTATATGTTAGGGGACATCCTTTAGTCACGTGATACATTTAAAGGGGAAGGGGGAGGCTCGAATCTCACAATATCTTATGCAGGAGAGGATGGACTTTTTTCTGTAAAAAAAACTGTAAAATTGTGAGAATACTGAATTACAAATAAATACTGGATGTTTCTCTTCTACTACTTTATTCTCACGTGCGATTAGTTGGGGGGAAGGGAGGTAGAGGCATCTTATTACATCTCACCTAGAGTAGAAAAGGAGTCGAAAATTCATCAAAATCACCTCACGTAATTAATGGACGCCCTTATACTTTTTATACTTAGAAAAATATCCGAATGGGCAGGTCACCAAAATGCAAAGCGCGATGATTAATGACAAGAAGCCTCAATAGGTAAGATTTATGTGTAGCAGAGGACCTCAAAGGCTGATAGATGGCTGATAAATACCTTATATTTTAGCTTATACACTTTCTTTAAAAATAATAGGCTAGTTGATAGTATTGAAAATATGCTACGAAATATAGTCAACCTTTTTTATAATAATATAAGAAAACACATTTATATCTATTTTATGCAAAGACATGCATGTACAGCATTTTAGGCACGAGTTTTACATTTTAAACTTTAACATAATTTTTTATTGAAATTACTGCTATTTTCTTGGAAATATGAATGAAATTTTTATTATATCACAAAGAATTGTATATATAAAAAAAATCTTAGTATTCATACATTTTTTATATATATCCAGGGCACTCGGGAGACGTTGTCCCGCCACCTCGCGGATTTCGGCGAGAACCTGCGCAAGCAGAATGAGGTGGCGCTGGTGATAGACGGCAAGACCCTCAAGTACGCCATGGGCTGCGACCTCAAGAAGGACTTCCTGGACCTCTGCGTGTCCTGCAAGGTGGTGGTCTGCTGCCGCGTCTCGCCCATACAGAAGGCTGAGGTGACTCATGGATTCCTTTTTTTAAGTGATATTTTCGGTTTAGGCTGCTATACTATAGTTTTATGGAAGTAGCAAACGGTTCAAAGGTGGTAGAGCTCTTTGTGGTTCGACTCCGGAAGAACCACCGCCACACCTATTTCTGCCTAGTACTGCTGTTAGTGTTATGCGCTACTGAGTTCTGGTTTGAAGGGTATGGTAAGAGAGATATACTTATCCCAGGCATTTCATCTTAGTCCTCAGGGGTAGCAATGCATCTGTGGCTAAATTTAAGTGAGACTTTCATCTTACCTAGGCTTGATTACAGATGTCCATGGGCGGCAAAAAAAACGAACATTCAGTCCATCTCATGGCAATCAACTTACTTTGGTCGTATATATGTGACAGGCATATTTATTATTATTTTTTTGATTGAACTGAGTTTGAAACTAGTTACCCTTTCTACCGGTTGAGCTGAAATTTTGCATAAATTTTATTTTTTGTTGACTCAACACGATTAGGTAAGTGAAGTCATTTTTTTATAAGATTGAAGAAATACACGAGCATGCAGTTCACATGATGGTAAATGGTTACTGCCGTCTATCGACTTTTGCAAGCAATGCGCTCAGAGGATTCCGGTTACGTTCTTTTGGAGATCTCGGAGTCTTCTTAAGTACGGTAAAAATCTGATATAATTGGTGTTGCTCCCACGGCGTCATTATGAAAGGCTTCCTCCTCAAGAACAAAAAAAAAGATACTCTTCTGGGTCTGAGTCTGTTTAGATTTTTTTCTGGGTCTGGATGTTTGTGTATTGCTCTCTGTGTGTCCATGATACCCACGACGCAGGAGTAAAATCCTAGTGTGAACCTTAAACTTTGAAAAAATTTACTCAAACTAAAACGCTCCTTATTAATAAATTTAACTAGAAAAAAATCGGTATCGTGCAGGTGGTGGAGATGGTGTCGACGGCGACGGGCGCCGTGACGCTGGCCATCGGCGACGGCGCCAACGACGTGGCCATGATCCAGCGGGCGGCCGTCGGCGTCGGCATCTCCGGCGTCGAGGGGCTGCAGGCCGTCTGCGCCTCCGACTACAGCATCGCGCAGGTACGCTGCGGCAACACGGCGACAGAAACTCGACGGCTGTTCAATATAAAACGAACAGACTCTGTCGAACTACACTGGTTCTACCAAATATTTTATCTATCACATCCTTTCAAAAAAATTATTTAATTTTTCTATATTTATAATTATTTTCTTTTCAAGGATGATAACAGAATCGACTTTAAATATAATATACTAGTAGCATGACTAAAGTTGGTATATAACAAGTACATAATACTGTGAAGATCACTACAGCACGAGAAAATCCTAGTACTAAGTATAAGTATAGAAAACGTTATTATTATTGAAATAATTTATTTCCAGTTCCGTTTCTTACTGCGTCTGCTGCTAGTGCACGGCGCATGGAACTACTCGCGAATCAGCAAACTGATATTATACTCCTTCTACAAGAATATCTGCCTCTATGTCATCGAGCTGTGGTTCGCTATCTACTCTGCGTGGTAAGTTCACATTCAATCTATCAGCTGTTTGAGGTATGATGTGGGGACCTCAGGTTTCATTCATCTGATATAACGTCTATATTATGCATAGTTAATTATATTGCTACAAGTTGAGAGTATCTTTCAGAGATCCTATGTTCTTACATTCTAACTTATACACTAATATCCTCCGTGAGGATATGCTATCTTACCTCACGCATCTGCTTATCTTATAATATTATAATTGATACTAAACTTATATGTACCGTTCACTACGTAGGAATTAAGGAAACAGTTTGAGGGGGAAAGGTAGCGTAATAAAACCAATCCCGATGAGTGATTTACACTGATTTATTTAATTAAGATAAAGTAAAAATGATTGCTTTGAAATTATGTGAGGGTGCATAACAATGTCAACATGTGTACACTTACATACGAAAATCGCCAGTAGGCATTATTGGCGTCACGTGCAGTAGCTCGTACATTATGGAAGCGTGTCATGTATTTACAATACATGACACGCTACAGAAGTTCTACTGCTGGACGTACCGTAATGGTTTTTGCTATTAGTCACCGTGCCTGGCATGTGTTGGTGATTGCAATGAGTGTTGATTATACAAGAAAACGCTGCTGCCATCTGGTTAGTTTTCTAAGGGACAAATACCAGAACATTGACAGCAGCGT
>MOOZ01001720.1:346561-362533 GCA_002930495.1 Cecropterus lyciades | reverse complement strand
TAGGTACCTCATGTAAAAAGGCAGTATTTGCATTGTACCTATTCTTAAATTTGTCACAGATATATTCTGACCATCATTAATATTTAAGTTGAATCATGGTTTACACCTAACAATGTTGATTGTGGATTCTACCCACACAACTACGCGAGTTTCTGCAACTTATCATGACATATTAAATCTTCAGTCACTATCATCACAATGATGTTAAAAGGTGATTCGATTGCGGCAACACCGACAAAAGGTGAGCTACACCGGGTAATGTGGGATTTTTACCGCAATAAAATCCCCCAGGTGGCCGTCCTCGGCATGCGAAGAGAGACTCCGGGATCTCCAAAGGAATGCAACCGGAGTCCTCTAAGCGCATTGCCCCTTCGGGCGCCACCCACGCGAGGAGCTGGGCCCACCGCACCGTCTGGTCTTTACGACGATATGCGACATATACCGTTCTAGTTGGGCTGCCCGAGAACCCACCCCGCTGCACACAACTCCGGAAGCCCTTTTAGTCGCCTCTTACGACGGGCAAAGGACAGCATTCCCTATTCTGTTCCCGGAGCTACAGGAACGAGCTGTATAAACGACCTACTGTAACTCAACATTATTTAACTTTTACTTAAGTTTTGTTGTTTGTTTCCAAGGTTACTTTTGTCAAGTTTCTTTTGAAGGGTAGATATCTACATAGTCTCCAAAACAATAGGGCCTGTCTCTGCATTTGCCACTGAGCAGAGACATGGGCGACGTTAAAACTTCTAATTGGAGTTCTTTACAGATCTTTCTAAGTGGTGTCGGTCGGACCACTCCCTCTCTTCTCGTCTATAACCTAAGAAAGTCCAAATTCCAGTTGGGCAGAAACGTCTTAATGTGTACCATCAACAATTCAACACCTACGGCTTTCACCAACACTCATGCCAGGCGCAATTACTATTGCCAAAAATGTCTATAAGAGAAGACCAATATCTAGCATGGTACCTCAAAGGGCTGATGGATGAACCTTTATAAGCTCGGCTTACCACTTATCAGGCAGTGCAATCCTTGCTCAATTTCATAATCTCGTACGGAAATAATTTCGTTAAAACGTTGAATTATAAGTATACTTCATATCTTATCTTCAAAAATTTGTCATTACCGTCATAACATCCAGACAAGAAAAACGAATTCATATGTTTTGGTGTCTTGCCAATAAACATATGAACAAAGAAATTGTCAGTTATTTTGAAATACATACGCTTTTATTTTATTGGACGACCTGCGTGGCGCAGCGGTCACTAACGGTCTAACAAACAAAGGGTACCTTTAATCCAGGGGCAAGCAAACTTAAATAATCAATGTAGATTTATGTGCTAAATCTGAAAATTTATATATTAGAGTTTATGTATGTGCATGAGACCCACGTCGACACTGGTATCCTACTGCGGGATAGATAAATATAGAGATCGGCAAAATAACACGGGCTCTGACCGGTGAAATAGAAAGTTCCTAATGAAGTAATAAAGCAAACATATATTGGGACCTCAAAGTGAAGTAAGAGAAAGAGAAACGACCAGTCGATGTGATACCAATAAGAGATCGAAAATTGAGCGCGTGAAAATTGATGGATGATTGGCTCATGAGTATGGATGGATAGAAGAATAGATGAATACCTGACTGCGTGCACTTTTACATGCTCCTACATGTGATAAAACAGATTGTATGTACCTACCTCGTATACCTTAAAAGGATATAGATACCTATTATTCCGTATCGAAATTATAAGTGCATTACAATAAGTAGGTACTTCGATATATTTTTGTTACGTCAGTATGAGAACTGTACGAGTGTTTATTTTCGTATCTGCCGCTATTTTTAACATGCTTTTTACTTTATAAAAAGGAATAAACAGCTCATATTGTACTCAATATTCATCGTACATCGTCATATCCCGTTATCATATCTATGATTGTGTTTTATCTAATAGTTAGTATCACTACTATAATAAACTAATACAAATACTGATGCTTAAGCAAATAGAAAATGCCGTAGAAGCGACTCGTGTTTGAGATACAGTGTATAGATTTAGAGATTGACTATTCAGTTAACAATCTGGCATTTCATGTGGGTAACAATCGTGATCCTCACAAATTGAGTATTTATTTTTTACATGCGGTGTGCACGACATGTACATAAGTACCTAGATACATAAAAGTAATAATAAGGACTTACGTAATTATTCAAACATCAATAATTACCGTACTACATTATCGTACTACATCAGTATTAGGTAAAAAATAAATAAGTAATATTGAAGTAGTTTTGAGCAGAAAATTAAAAAGTTAGAAAGTAATTTTAAAGTTAATAATATTATTTATTATGGTATTAAATTTTACTGTAACCTATTTTAAGTATTCTCTCTATTTCTCAATCTCCATCAAATCCATTTTGTACATTTTGTACGGTAACCTTGAATACCTTTAATCATCTTTAAAACACAAATAAAAGTTATAGAGCACTAATTAAAAATGACGAGTGTATAGCTGTGGAACTGGGGCGACAGTTGGCAGTAAAATGTTTACGGGCGAAGGCCGGTTAACTGAAAGCTGGCATTGCAGCTGTTATCACGTTATCAGTGAGGTAAGCGAGGCGAGGCCCGCCGCGCCTCCGCGGCACCGCCACCACGGACCGCGGCGGCCAGGCCAGTGCCTCGCTGTGCCTTCTCTAAGACACTCGTGCCTTACTTTACGCTTTACCACTTCCGAACTCCGGCATCCGCGAAGCGAGAATTTTTGACGGCTCGGCGTACTGCGAGCCGGAATAAGATTCGCCAGTTGTTTACAAACAAAGCGGGCGTCGCGTTGTTTTGGTGCTTGATCGAGTGTAGTGCAGTGGTTGTGCGGTGGCGATGTGACCGGTCGGTCCGGTTGCCGACCCGGATCGTGGATGAAAGGCTTCGAGGCTGTGATGGCTCGGTCCCCTCGCCGCATCGCAGCGCGCCGCAGCCGCAGCAGGTCGCGGGAGCTGGTGCGACTCAGAACGCAGCTCAATGGAAAAGGTAGGATTTCTAATTGAACAGTTCATGTTTGTGCTGTTTACTGACATAATTTTACATGTTTTAAATACTTTTTGATTACCGCTATTTAGCTCTATTTAATAGTCTCTTAATTTTCATTGATGAACAAAGGTAATTTACATAATTTGTTTAAATTAATAGATTCGTAGATATGTGTAACACACGTGGCTTGGTTAATCCAATTTCATTCATTCATTCTTATTGTTATATCACTTATATTACACAAATTGGATTAAAATAAAAAGTGTATGTCCTTCTTAAAAGCATTTAAAATCTTCTTGTATATTTTTACTGAATGTTTACCTTGACATTTTAAAAACTTCCATTCTCTTAAAACTTGTCTACTTCAGTTATGTTGAAACTTCGCTCAATATATGCAGTTTATGAAATAGAGACACAACTACATATATTTTAAAAATCAATTCAAGTATAACTGCACACATAAGCAATTAGGCATGGCATATGAACTTCAGACCAGTGTTTGCAAACCGAGTACTTATCAAACTAACAATCGTATTATGCATTTCGACGTTCTCGTACTCGTCTCGTACACATTCATAAGATACGTAAATTACATAGTAAGCACGCACTTACACCTTTTTGTAACGAGGGGGAAACCTTCAAAAGGTACCCGACGCCGTGGGAGCAATGCCGGGTTATGTGGGATTTTTACCGCACTAAAACCCTCCCGGTGGCCGTCCTCAGCGCTGCGTGGGGGACTCCGGGATCTCCAACGGAACGCAACCGGAGTCCTCCGAGCGCGATGCCCCCTTACGGGCTCTTACCGGTGAGCATTTGCAGTCACCGTGCCTTCACCAGTTACGACGATATGCGACCACACATGCCGCCATCCTTCCCGAGGTCGCTTGGCTAAACGGCTCGAGCTCCCTCTCTTGCCACCCGCAACCCCAGAAGCCCCCTTTTAGTCGCCTCTTACGACAGGCAGGGAATACCGTAGCCCTATTCTGGTCCCGGAACTACAGGGACAACGCACTTAGACCTACACAATCTTACGACAAGATTATCATAGTGATCCTGATATGTCACCCGGCATAGAACTTGAGCCTTTCCAGTAGACTATAGGTCACGTTACATACAGGAAGATTATTGCAATTTGATGAAACTAAAATGAAATGTTTATTTGTGTAAACTCGTACGTCCAGAAGGGCACAAAGAAATCTTTTGCAATATTTTTTATCATATAAGCGGGATGCGATCTTAACTGAGATCGACATGATAACTTTTTATGTTTTATACGCAGAAGACAATTAGGGATAATAATTTATTATCAATATATTTCTTCAAATTGATATAAAAGTTAAAAAAATAAAACGTAAATAGGTTTTAATCTCTACATCACGTCTCTACCGATATGATCACGTTGATTCGATTCTAATGAACTACTACAATGTAGGTAACTGTCATCGGTAGGTTTACTACCCAATGTCAAGTAAATCCCACTTACTACATTTGCAAATTAACAAGAAATGAGAACAAAGAAAAGTTGAAAAGGTGGTGTTTATTTCTTACAGCCAAAGTTTTCGGAAACAGTTACACTAGTCCGACCTACATTATAACTACACTTGGCTTGTGCTGCAAGTGTTTTATGGCATGGCAAGCAACGAAGGCGTAAAATCAATCGGCTTGTTATGATAAGTAAGCTATTACGGTAAGTAGGCCCCGCCGGCACGCAGCGGCGTTATCGTGAAAAACGCCGCCTGACATTTGACGAACATAATACTTTTTATGGAAGTAGCACAGGATAATGTAGTCCATCTGGATGTTAGCAGTCATTGATGCTCAGACATCACTGTTAACAAGCACCGATAGATTTTAATGAGGACTAACTGGAAGCATCATGAATGAAGCCTTTATTTGTAACGAGGAGGAAACCTTCAAAAGGTACCCGATGCCTTGGGAGCAACACCGGGTTACGTGGGATTTCTACCGCTCTAAAACCCCCCGGTGGTCGTCCTCGCCGCTGCGTGGAGGATTACGTAATATCCAACGAAACGCAACCAAAGTCCTCTGAGCGCGATGCCCCTTTCTGGCTCTTTCCGGTAAACATTTATGCTCATCGTGATTCAAGTATTACGACGGCATGCGACCACACATGCCGCCATCCTTCTCGGGATCGCTTGTAAATTTATGTCACTTTTCACCATCCTGTACCATTGACAATTTTAACCTTTGATAATTTCCAATTTGCAATAACTTCAATTATCCTATAAAATTTGTAAAAAAATAAGTGTTTTCAATGGAGCAAACCTTGAAATAGAGCTGTTAAAAAGCTCTACCGGTAATACGCGGCATAAAAACTAGTTTAAATAAATTTATAAAGTTTAATATCTACGCAAGAAATAAGTTGTTTCAAGGCCACATAACCAAAAAAGACTGAAGTGACTAGGGATTAATATCTTTATACTTTAGATAGAATCAATCAAACATAAAAAATGACGTTAATTTAGTTAGTTGCACGTAAAATTTAATTACCATAGATTGTATTGAAAGGTAAAAGAACTATATCGCAATAAAATTATTTTTTAGGCTCGTCTGCTTTATTTTTACCTTGCACCAATTTTTAATAACTGACAACAGTTTGAATAACAAAAGATAATAAAAGTCGTGTAATTAAAAGGAGTTAAAACATACCAACTCGATTAAAAGATAATATAAAATCTTTACGACTTTATTTACTTTCAGCAACTTTTCACGAAGCTACTTTTGAACATAAATACCTGAGTAAATGTAATTATGATTTGCATGATTTCGACGTTTTTGGGCAAAGCGCTCGCGGTGATAATTGACGACTGACCTCACCTTGACACGCTGACCCACGTGTGTAGTAAAATGGCAAAATAGCACATCGGAGCACCTGCCACGCGACAATTAACCACTTAACTGACACTGCGGCCAATAAAACTATAATGGACGTTATTCTCGATTGGGTGAAATGTGATTTTAACCCAACAAAGAACAGACGAGAACTGTATATTTTTTACGTAAAAGATACAAAGTTATTAACATTTCTATAAATCTACTTCGCTAAATTTCTATTACCTAAGTCTATTAGGTGTTAAGATGCTATTCTTACACTGATGTCATCAATTTTCGCAAAGTATCCAAGTTATAATTAAAAAACAATTTATCAAATTTTCTGGCAACTAGAAATTTTACAATTTTCGCCTGAAAGAAATTACAAAATTTCGACCGTTAGTTGACAAAAAATCCATAGGTCTATTATTTATAACGTTTCGCAAATAAATTTCAGTGCAATGAACGCAACATATAAATTAAAACAAAACAAATTACATTACATTTACATTTAACTAGAAAGCGCGTTATAATCGTAATAGTAGTAACTGGTAGTTATTGCTTAATATAGATCGAATGCACTAAAATTGCTCGTAACTGGATCAATATGATCCTCAAAAACGACAATTCCTTTAAAACAGCTACGGCGATCGTTTGACCAATACTTGCTTGCCGCTTTGCTCGTCCATCATCATCATGAAATCCTTACCAGTCTGAATCATTTACTAACCGAATCTGGTCATATTTTAAGGGTGGACTAATTATATTGATAATCTACCTTCAGTCCACCATAAAAGCAGTTCATACCAGAATATTGCATTGTTATCTTATTTGTATTTAGATAAGGGTACTCGTAGGTATTTTCAGCTTTAGTAACTACTGCTATTAACAATACAAGTACTTTTGTAATTATTTGATAATATTGTATATGTTTAAAATATTTTGTATTTTCTTGTAAAAAGCTATGAAATATGAAAAAGCTTTTGCAACCTCTTCTTTTTGCAATTTCTTCTTGACAGGACCGCCCCGGCGCTACCGAACGGGCGGTACTTTTAAAAGGGTTATGCCTGAAAACGATTCTTAGAAATTACGTAAAATTCTAAAATAGAATACCTAGGCTACGAACCGCAATGTGTATCAAATAGAAATTCGCCTGTTTTACAAGCTTGCACACGTGTGTCTCTATAAGGTGGCTTTTCACGAATTATATTATACAAATAGTGTTCACACTATTCAGTACTTATATCATTGTTACGATCATAGAGTTATCACGAGTGAAGCATAATCAGTTTTAACACTAATAAATGACCAAATGTAAAATTGAAAATTAAATTTATGTTATTCAATTTACTTTGACTTGTTACATAACTTGCTCGGTCGCGGTGTAGCTTATGATTCAACTAATTGATTTCAACGTTCTTGTGTTTCAATCAAAATATACATTTCACAGGTACTTGATAGGTAGATAGGTTACATAGATACTTTCATAGTACTCACAGATCACAATATTGCCGCAAGATATTTTTGTTGAACTTTAATATTTAATTGATTAATTATTACAAACACGGTAACTGTAAAATATGTATTTCGATTGAAAAACACGTGAACGTGAAAGTCAAGCAGTGAGATATTAATCCAATCTACGTTACGGAATATCGTTATTTGTTTAACTTCCAAATTTCAAAAACCCAAAGCAGGATAACCTGCACTTTTTGAATTGTCAAAATTACATACTTTCAGCTAGCCAGTTTGAGGAAATATACGTAAAACGACACGACGAGCTGTTGACAATCAACTTAAAGGAAAGTAGTTACATATTCTTTAGAATAACTTTGCTCGCTTGCTTTTAATTTTTAAGAAGAAAGTCTTATGACGTCTTCTTTCTTGTTACATTTAAGTCTTATTAGTTTTGAGCAAATAATGACGTAACGCATCATTGCCAAGGAATCTCATGTCATAAAGGATCAAGCACCAAAAAAGACTGTATTCGATTGCATGCCGAAGTGTAGCCAGCCTTAAGTAAGCTATTACAGATCTAAATCGGTTTCCTATTTCGGGTTTCACGTCAATAGCTTTGACGTCATTCTCGAAATATGTTCAATATGTAGTATTATAGTACAATACTAGTTTATTAGTAATGACTACCAGTGTGATTTTATCATACGAGTTCATTAGAAATAATCGTTTGTAATAATAGATTGTTTTTAAAAAAGTGTTTTCAAAGTGGTAGAATTGATGGAGTTTGTTGTTATCATTTATTTTGATCGATTGCGGTAACTGGACCTTGGAAATACTCCTTTATTAGACTGACTAATAATTGGTTACAGGTATGTGCAGTTAACAGGTGGTAGAACCAGTGTAGTTCGACCAGGGAGGTACCACCGTCACACCTATTTCTAGCGTGAAGCACGTCTTGCGTTTCGGCGGAAGCGTGTAGTTGCCGCTATTTTAAATTCGAGGTGACCACCTTAGTCCTCGACAGTAGCAACGAACCTGTGATCGACTTCAAATAGAACCCCTGTTCTATATGAAGTTTCTTACAGACGTCCATGGCATGGTCCACGGCAGTAACTGTTTACCATCAGAAGGACGGTAAGCTCGTTTGCTACGTTACTATGATAAAAACATTTTGCATCATGTAGGCTCAAACTCATTTACTGACTATAAAATAATGGATGTCTCGGAATATACGGCCGTTGTTTTTAACGTCTGTCAACGCTTTTAGTGAGATAGATTACTTAAATAAAAAATTCTACACTAATAGTAGTAATCGTCTACTAAAGAAATTATACGAAAGTGACACTCCAGATGACATAATACGACACGAATATGTATATTTTCTTTATAGTATAAAAGTAGCAAACGAGCATGCAGCCTACTTGATGGTAAGTGGCTACTGCCGCCCATGGACCTCTGTAATCAACCCTAGGTAAGATCAAAGTCTCACCTAAGGTTAGCCACAGATGCGTTGCTACGCCTGAGGACTAAGATCGAATGCCTCGGAAATGTATATCGCCCTTACCACACCCTTCAGACCAGAACACAGCAGCGCATAACACTACTGTTATGAGACAGAAATAGGTGTGGCGGTAGGGCTTCCAAGTCAAACCACAAAGAGTTCTACCACCTTCAAAATTATTTATATCGATTAATATATTCAACGACAATCTTGTATAATACCAGTACGATGCTCTCGGAGCACATCATCCCTTGATCGTGCCGAGACAGCTTTGCGACCAATCTGAAACTGCCTTACTAGCTCCAGTACTACCAGTGCTTACTACTAGATACCAACCACCAATACTATCAGATTTACCAAAAGGCTGAGTTTTTTCTTATCGCCGACTTAAATTCCTAAATGGGCGGCACTGAAAAGGGTAGTCTACTTGCTGCAAATGTGTTAATACGCCACTGTATGTAACCCATAACCTCATCTTTCCAGCGATAGCGTCATCTATACAGGGTGACTTGGTTGAAAACCAAAAATATTGAATATTTCGAAGCTCATTGGTATTAGCCAATGACAGCCAAGGACATTATGGTTAATTTTGTTGGAAATTAGTTGTGTTATCACATCCTAAAAGGAAAACGTCGAGTTACAAGTAACCCTGTATTTTCCATCGGGTCTTGAACTGAAAGAGATATAGTAGCAGCAGTACTCGGTATATTTTTCGGTTAAATACGGTTTTTACAACTGTTAAATGAATACAATGGCTTGATAACAATCGTATTTATCTGTACACGTTTCCCGGGAGTACACATTTTAAGATTGTTTAGGATTTACAGCATGGAATGATAAGTTATAACCTCTAATTTTAATATTGGTGGTATTTATCGTCATCGTGTGACGTTTTTGTGTAAAATTTAGGAAGCTACCTGACATTGAATTTAAGTAATCATTGTCCATGGTTATTTTATTTCACTGCAGTTGGAGAGGAGTTAAACCAACTATAATATTATAAACACCTATTTCTAGCGTGAAGCAGTTCTTGCGTTTCGATGGACGGGTTGGACCAGCAGATTACCGATCGGTGATCAGCTGATCACTTTCTTTGTTCGACTGTCTTTGATCGACTTGAAATAAAACTCCTGTACCTATTAAGATGCAGTCCAATGGCGGCAGTCACCACTTACCAACAGGTGGACTGCATGCTCGTTTGCTACTTCAATCTAAATAAATAAATGAGTTCTTGTTTAAGATAGATCCAGCTATAATAAGACGTTAAACTGTAAAAACTCCAAAAACTCCGGTGATTCGATATTTGCAATGATCAATGGTTCTCAATCTTATAACGTCCACCGTATTTTGAGTATGTATCATTTTGTAATAATTTTTTTAAACAGTACATTATCATCTATGTCCTTCGATCAGGAACTAGGAATAAGAACGAAATAATCGCTATGGTGTAGATGGAAGATTCTGACATTGGTTTTAATTATTGGAAAAAAAAATCGACTTTCGCCCTCCAAACTTTCATGTCTTGAATATTTGCTCCCACGTGATTGTGTTAGCGCAGACGTTGAGAAAAACCTCCAGAGAACTTCTGAAAGCGCGAAAGTAGCGTTCTAATCAAAATAGCTAGTGCAACTGTATTTCCGCTGTCACTGGAACCATCTTCCAGTAAAGTCATTAACTAAGTGGACCCGAGCGGAGCAATGACGCTACAAGATGCAGATAAATCGCGGGGATACAGCAATAGTTTGTATTACGTTGCGCAATACGTTACCCAATATGTGGGTAATGTTGGCTTTCACCGAACGGCCAGACGTCCGCCGCAAGCAATGACCGCCTCCGAGAAGCCACGAAGACCGCTGGAGACACGTTCGATTATTTCTCTTACCAATCGGCACTAATTACCCTATGATATTCTTAAGGCCACGCTGAACCACACAAAGTTTACGTTAAATAATAACGTAAACTTCTTAATATTTGTGTGTTTCGTCGTCAACCCATTATTGTCCCACTGCTGGGCACGGGTCTTCTCTCAGATTGAGAGAGATTCCTGCCATAGTCCACCGCGCGGGCCAAGTGCGAATTGGTGAACTTCACAGAACTTTTTTTTTTAAAGAACTCTTAGGTGTGTAGGTTTTCTCACGATTTTTTCCTTCGTCGTAAAACTGTGATGATTAATTTCTAATACGTACATAATTAAGAAAATAATCATCAAGAATCAGTGGTGCGTGCCTGGCATTCGAACCTCGGACCCTCGATCGAGAGGCCATGTTACAACCATTAGGCTATCACTGCTCCATAATGTTGAATGTTGCTCATTCCATATTACTAAGTAAGGTCAGTTAGGTTAAGTTAAAGAATTCCCGAGGCGTAAGCAAGTGCGACTTTCACGGAATGAAAGAAGTGTTCTTTTAACACAGGATGTTTGGTAATCTGATCTGGTTTTCTTTAGTTATCATCGTATGACCCACCTGCCTTTACAAAATTCATAGTTAGCCCATTATTGTCCCACTGATGTTTACGGGTCACGTGGCACTTGCAGAGTGGTTAAGGCCATATCGTACACAATTAGTCCTTGTTTTTTTTTTTAAATAGTAACTCGCTAAGGCTGTAAAAATATTATTTTATATATTTTTTTCTACAACCTACGCCTTTTGTAATAAGTTGGCATTCCGCAATTTGTTGCTGATGCAAATTGCACATAACTTGCAAAACAATTTCTCTCATTGTCGTCATAAACCTGTTTACGATTAGAACAGCGTGTTGTTTCACGCGATTATCTTATCGCGTTGCCGTGAACAAGTTATTTTATTACGGAATTAATTCCTGTTGTTTTATGGCTTCGGCGCAGCTGCTTTCTCCGCAAAGCCACTACGTTGACGGACCAATTTCACGCTGGTTCCAGAATCTATTCATAAGTTGTACATTTTATTATCATTCGTATTGATTCTTTTGATGTTGTTGTATGACTCCTTTCTTTTGCTTAGCTTGAATTGCTTGAGGACCCAAGCTTCTACCTCGCATGGCACGCTAAAGTGATAATTATGTTACGTGAGTTTATACGTGGCGGAAATCCTCGAAATCTCTCAAGGACGATCCCTTTTTAGGCTTATTATAAATATTTTTAGAGGACGAGTGATCTGTGAAGGACTAGGAATATCGGCCAATCAAACCATGTTTCAATTTAAGAAAAATTAGGAGATAAAATCATTAATTTCTCATTGGTACAATAAAATGGCGTAACATTTTCATAAGACGCCAAGGGTGTTGGGAGGTGCGCTATCGATTTCAATATTATGAGGGAATGAAAGATGCTACTTCGTTGTAATACCGTAAAATATTTGGAGTCTAAATCACACACACTTTTCTATTAGCTAGCTGTCTAAGGGAGCTAGAGAGTCGACGGCAGGCAGCGACGCTCGCTGACGGCCATCGACTCTGAACTTCGCTCGTGCACATAATATTTTCTTAATTAATATTGTCCTGCATTATTTACAGAAGTAGATGTAATAAAATCCTTCGTGGTTCAGGTCCGGAGATACCGTCGCCACCTATTTCTGTACAATAGTAACGTTGCTCTGTTTTGGGTCGTATTGACGTAAGGTATTCTAAGAAAGGACGATGCACTTACACAAGGCATTTCAACTTAGTCTTCGGAGGTAATAAGAGGTCTTAGAGGCCTAAGACGTATGAGAGGCCGACCTCAGGAAGGAACTTAATTCTGTCAGAATTTATTGCAGGTCACTAGGCTGTGATCATTTACTAAAGGTTAGACTGCATATTCTTATTAGTAATTACTTAAAATACCAAACGATCACAAAGAGCTATGGCCATGGCGTCAAGTTTACATATCCCAGCTTCACTTATCCGTCTGGGAGATAGTTTCCAGCTCTCGTTTTGAGATATTGTTTTAATCCGCCTCTCTACGAACATTTTTGTGTCGTAAATCTGGATACGAGTATTTCTCTAGTGATTTATCTGCGTGCGTGCTATAATGCGATCCGGCAACAGGTAGACCGATGGGAAAACACTCGTGTTCACTACAACCGATCTTGGGTGTTCGGAATACGGGTACATTTCGCTTGAAGATGGTTAATAAATTGTTTAATCAGTTGTAAATTATAAAGTACTCACTTGATATCGCGAATCAAATTAGCGACCTTCGGATACAGTATAATGTTCCTTTTGCTGTTTGAGTGTGACTATCGCATACTTGGTTTACTTTTCGAAGTATTTCTTTAGTTACTTTAATAATTATTTGTAATAATTAGATATGGAAGTCAAAAAACGTTTTACATTGGGTTGGTAGACATAATGCACCTGATGATGATGGCCGCGTGCACGCGTCCAATAACATATTTGTGATGAGCTGTACTTCGACGAAACACGCTAAGAACTTCTTATTACTAGTAATATGTCCGTATATTTATGTAAAAGAAAAATGTATAAATATACTGCGAAATGTAAATTATTGTATTACTTGAGACACATCCACTATATTCTGTCATACATTCACTTTTACGAAGAATGACACGAACGAGCACCTTCAGTTATTTATTCATTTATTTATACTTATAAAATTCGAACAGATATAATAAATCAAATTAGTTCTTCGACAGTCATTACTGAACACCCCTTTCTTTAAAAGTCAGCTTTGTCATCCTTTCCGTGGTAATGTGCCTGTAAGAGACGCTTCTGCCCATTTGTTAGATAGAATCTTTAATCATCTCCAGCGACGTCTAGGAAGAAAGCATATTGAAATTCTCACCTACACCAATAATTAATACTAACCTATTTAATTAGGCGTACCTCTTCATACAATACCTAATTATCACACGCTTAAAATAAAATTAAGCTAATGCGAAATTTGCATTTTGTGGAATAACATAATTGTGTCATTAAATAAAATTTATATGTATGTCGTTTTCTACGAAATGTGACGAACTTTTAATAAGCTAAACGATAGGGTACGCTATAAGATACGTTTCAAGTATTTAACTCGATTTCGAAATTTTGGGTTCGGTCCCAGTTGTTTTAACTGTGCGATATCTATAATACTGATTATGGCTGGCGTTACAGTTTAAAATGTTTATCGCACAAAAGTTTTAAGGTACATTACAATATAATAAATTTTGTAGAATCAGGTTTGACACATATTTGTGTGCTTTTGTTTGATCTATTAACTGACGCGTTATAAATAGACCCCATCCGTCTGGGTGTAACACCTCGTAAACAGGTTATTGAAAACTCCATATAATGAACTCTGCACAAATATTTTTTCTCGCATATAGGTATTACACGAGAGTGAAGAGGAAGATATAAATAGTTGCTTCTGAGAAACAGATCATCCTCAGGTAAACGGTTTATGACTACCGGAAATCGCTCTCAAACCGTCAGATTTCTGGAATCTCGCATATAAACAATAAGATACAAATAGACTGTATAATAAAGTAGATACCTACCTAAATTGTGCTAGTAATAAATGTACCTGCATTTTCTTTAGTTTGCGTAACATTTATGAAAGACTAGCTTACTTCCGCGACTCCGCCCGCTTCAGTTATGGTTACCACGGTAATTAGTATAGGTAATATATTTTTATCTAAATCATAAACTATCTGTGCGCAAAATTTCAGAGAAATCCGACCCTGGCCGATACTGGTCGGATTTCTCTGAAATTTTTTGGTGAAATAGTAACAAACAGCTTTCGCATTTATTATATTAATAACATGTACGCACGTGTTTGTAAGGGTGTGCAAATAATTTAATCAGGGAGACTCAATATTAAACTGGTCCAGAAAGAACTCTTGAAGTATGATGCTGATTAACCTGGAATATATCGGTAACTGTTCTATTTGTAACTTGAGTTATTCGTCATCTCGCCCGAGAAAAACTCGCCTGATCGGGCGACTTGGCACCTTTCAAATTTACCTAATATTGCTGTCGTTAACTCGCATGCTCGTACAAAGTACAGCCAGGTAAAAAAAAGATAAACTAAATTTTAAAAAGAACTTCGAATAAAACGACATTGTATTATATCTTAAAATAAAGCTACTGACCTGAAATTACAGCTTACCTGAACTGAAATTGGTAAATAACATTATTTTTTCAACGGGATGAACATTTCATGCCTTCGTATTATAAATATTTCATGTCTGAAGGTGCTAGAAGTGTTCTCACGCAAAACAGACATCACTATAATTAGAAATTTAGGAAATATTAGAATAAAATATTAGAATAATATTAGAATAAGAAAAATAGCGCAGTTTCATAATATCAGGATGACGGCAAGCTATGCGGGCGGAGCCGTGGTCTGATGGGGCGCTGACACGCTCGCACTAACGCAATATTTTATGTGATAATAGAAATAACTGTATATGTAGTAAATGATTAGTTTTACAAATCAAATTACCAAAGTAATCTAACCTTACCTGAAGTCGATCTTCACTTAGCTACGTCTGAGGATTTAGTTCATAAACTCCATCTAGATCAATAGGTACACACATCAGTACAAAATAATGAAATAAAAATGACGCTTTTAATACTCACCTGTTTCGTATGAGTCTACACACCAAACCCACACACTCAATAACGATAAAATCGTCGTTACACGTTCACACAAACACACAGTCCCGCAACCGCATGGCCAACCTCTGCCTAGCTTCTCAAATCTATGTACATGAAGGAATTTAATTTTTTTTTTGCATTTAGGGTATCCTTATAATAAGCAAAAAAATTTACAATTACAGATCTTGCCGTTTTTTTGTGAATATAAACTAGTAACATTGTTAAAAATAAAAATATTAAAACAAAAAACCCGACTGCTTGAAACGAGTTTTTTGTCTATAATGACACATTTAATTTAACGCTTAATCGGAGTTTACATCAAAATAGTCAAGTAAAAAAAGTATTACAATATATGTATATATATTTTTAGAATGGTCTATTTACTAGGTTTCATTTAATACCCATATTGTCTTGCTAATAAAAAAGTTGTCGCTTTCTACTTTATTTAATATAATAGCCATGAGTTGCAACGGGGCTTTGCTATTTCTAATGGGCAGAAGTAATTAGTAATTAGTTTAGAGTTTCAGTGTTCAAAATTCAAATCTAAAAATTGTTCCAACTTAAATGTTTTACTGTATTTGTATACCGTATATATGGGATT
>MOOZ01001720.1:316414-329472 GCA_002930495.1 Cecropterus lyciades | reverse complement strand
TGAGTTGGATGGCGCAATGACCCCGCCGCTTGCGTGCCTGGCGCTACGTGCACATCAAATTATAATATTAATCATTCACAACCGGGAGTAGGGCTGATTAGTTAGTTCAGGCTATTACCTATTCAAATTTAAAAATACTTTATATCACAAAATTACATTTAAATACAAAATCCAAAATAACGCTGGCTACACGGGTACTAACAGGTAATCTTTCGAGGAATTTTCGTCGTCGGAATATCGTTGATTGAGATATAAGCAAAACGAAATTCAAAAATCGTAATCATATCGTGATTCATATCGTGAGTACCGGTTACATAATCAAAAGGATTAATATCGTGATAATAATAGTCTAAAATCACATGTAAATTCAGTCTGGCCTGAAATCAAATCCTAATACTATTTTTTATAGACTTATATGTTTAAGTACAAGATACGTATTAAAATATGAAATCTTAAAGATACTTCTGACACATATGAATATAATGAATGTGGTGCTTGAGTACAGATAAGTGTTATGAGGTATATTATTATGTAGGCGCATCGCGTGCCAGCCCTGAATATAATTACGCCAGTAATCTCGGTCCCGGCACGCAAATTTGGATATTTTGATTGTAGGGCGGCGGGCGAGCTTCAGATTTCACAATTCAAACATTTTTCGGAGAATATTATTTATTAGTTCAATGTTGCATTGTTTGCGTTCTACTCGCTTGTTTACTCTCTAACAACAAAATACCCAGCTTGGTGTTCGTAGAACGTATGAAATGTATAATATAAAAGCCGTGGCAAATAAGCGTATCTTGAATTTTATGTTAATTTTGGTTTTGTTTATTTAAATAGTATAACTTTTTTTTTCTTTTATAGTATGGAAGTAGCAAACGCGCCTGCAGCCCACCTGATCGTAAGTGGCCACTGCCGCCCATGGACATCTGTAAGCAACCCTAGGTAAGATCAAAGTCTCACCTAAGGTTGTGAAATATTTCAACCTAAACATAACCCTTTTTCGAAAAAAAAATTAAGTAATTTTTTATCATTTTGTTTGTGATTCAATTTTATTGAGGAAAATAATGAACTTGTGGAACAAATTAGAAAATTTTTACACTACGATAGTTTTATGTTAGCGGACGCTAATTGGCTAACATTAATGTCAAGCGACACGTGTATAACGTGTATACACGACTTCATTTATTACAGGACGCGTTTCGCAATTCGTTCGCGAAACGAATTACTTCGGAAAAAATATTCACGGGAGTTTATAACAATCGGCCTTCACCCAATTTAGAACGGTGAAATTCGCATCGATAAAATAATTTTATTTCCAAGATTTCTTTTCGCTTCTGAAATAAATAGAGGAAATTAGTAATGTTGTGCAAATCAAATCAAATAAGTACCAACTACTCATAACCCAGTAAGTTCTCACTCATCGTAATTAACTTTAGACATCTTTAAAAAGAGAGAATGCACCTGGCACTGCTAGCCTGACGAATGCACAAACACACAGACCCAAAACAGAAATCTAAACTTAGCATTCAGATTTCTGTCTGGCCGGGGATCGAACCTGGGACCCACTGCGTGTCAGACTGGTATGGTGATCGCTCCATCACGTGGTTTGTCTTTATAAATGAATAAGTCTACAGTAAAATAATTTATTCTCTAGTCGCTTGCAATACAGACACGAGAAGAGAAGCAGAAATGCTTTTGTAAACATCTGCACTGCACAGTGTGTGAGCTACATCGCTTTAAAGCTTAAATTATAAAGTAATTTAAGAGCATATCGGCAAGCATTGTCAAGTATTATGCTGCATTCCGATAGAATAATTAAATAGAAAATCAGAAATAGATATAATAATACAAAGTATATATATTTAGTTAAAGTTTGTATGCTTCGCCTTTAACCTCCATCCATTAAACCCATTGATTAGTGTCGTGCCACCCCACTTCTCATCGGGGCCACCGCTTTATAGCTGGGGTAGTGTTTAATAGTATGAACTTTTCGCGGCTAGACTGCGTGTCGGCCCTGCCCTCAATACTAGGAGATTTAGGGCCTCTGCAGACATGTTGCTTTTAGCACTACCAGGTGGTCGACGATTTATCTAGTGATCAAGATACATCTCGCACAAGTTTGAGCGCCACAGCTACATTTGAACTTAATTGCTGTCCTACTAGGCGGTAGAACCAGTGTAGCTCGACCAGGGAGGTACCACCGCACCACCTATTTCTAGCGTGAAGCAGTTTTTGCGTTTCGGTAGAAGGGTTTGCGGCTCACTTTTGTTTTAGGTGACCATCTTAGTCCTCGGGAGTAGAAACGCATCTGTGATCGACTTTAAATACCTGTTTTATATGAAGTTGTTTACAGATGTCCATGGGCGGCACCACTTACCATTAGGTAATCTGTATGCTCGTTTGCTACTTCAGTATGATAAAAAATGAAGCAATTGAACGGAAGATTCATTACAGTTAAGATTTGCGTTTTCGATACCACAATGCATGTCGCCAAAACGCGAATCGCGGTGCTAAAAGTAGCATGTCTACTGGTGCCGTCAATGCCCCGCTTGATGATGAGTGACACTACGAGGCGGTGCCATGGCAGTGACGTCAGAGTTGGGGCAGTCGCGTTCAAATCTCTTTATTATGATTATTTATTTTGATTCTTGCAACTTTTGGTTGATTTTGTTGACCTTATTACTAAGTCTCAGCTAAATAGCTGAAATTTTTACAGATGATGTATTTCTGTTACCGCTTTAACAACAACTAAAAACAAAATAAAATAAATATTTAAAGGAGGCTCCCATATAACAAACGTGTCTTTTTGCTTTATAACGACAACAGGTAGACGCTTGAATACACAGAATATTTAGTTACATTTTTATTTGTTAAATAAATAATTAAATTACAATCAATAAATATTTAAGGGGGGCATGCAACAAACGTGATTTTCTTACGTAACACTTCAAACGCAAGTCCATCTCACACTTGGCTTGTTTTTCATTAAAAAATAAAGATAAATTAGTAAGAACTTATCGTTGCCGTGATCAAATTACTAAATTAAACCCAAGGGGAAATGAGGTTTAATTGACATCGTTGATAATATGTGTTTTACATTCTAATGTACAAAATAAATGTTTTATTTTGGTAATTTAATACATTTGTAAGAATTCTACATAAATGTCATTTTTAGCACTCCCCTACATTAACTTTAGACTATGCTAAATCTCGCACATCATGCGCACATCAGTGCGCACACAATATTCATAAAAGGTATCGGAAATGTTCGCTGCAAGTATTAAAAAATAAATTATATTATAGAAATTACATTTAATAATCCGCATTAGAGCAGCTATATCCTCCAGTAGTGGGATTAAATGGGTTGCGAGCAATACTGGTAAGTAGTTGTAAAACGCCTCAATAGCATCGCCACTGTAAGTATAGGACAGTGTTCAAAGAAGCTTATACGAGAGCTCGTACATTAAGGTATTGGAAGTTAAATAGAATTACAAAAATCTATTACTCAGTACACACTTCTGCTACTAGTTCCTACTGACTTTAGTAAATCAGAAACTTTGTTACTTTTGTGATACAACGGCCCAAATTAGTTGTTTTGTTTAATAACACCGAGATTAATAACAAAGCGAACCTGTACAATAAAACTTTTATGGAACAAGATGAAACATTTTTTAAATTGAACGCAGCATTTTTATAGCAAAGTTTTCGGAGAACTACCTGCATTGATTGAGGTTGTGATCGAAGTACTGCAGAGATAGAAAAATATGAATTTCCCAATCGCAATGAATGTTCAAACAAACGCTGGCACGTTCCTCAAACAAACGTTCCTCAAACATACAAAAACACAACCGATAGATACTTGCTTTTATTCTTCAAAGTGGACTCCATATTTCCAATCGTTTCCAATTAAAATAATATTCGATTTTTAACGTAATCAATCATTCGTGGTATGCGGTGTTTGTATAAGGGCACTAACACATAAGAGCTAAGCAAATTGAAATTCAAATT
The DNA here is from genome assembly GCA_002930495.1 of Cecropterus lyciades. NCBI lineage: Eukaryota > Metazoa > Arthropoda > Insecta > Lepidoptera > Hesperiidae > Cecropterus > Cecropterus lyciades. Next base: position 325,464 of record MOOZ01001720.1, on the reverse strand, counting down.
TAATTAAATATTTAGAAGAAAATTTGACTTTTTGTATGGATTGTTCAATCGCGTCTACTGGTTTATTTCAATTGGTACCAGTGCCACTTTGAGCCTCAGATTGCAAGTATGTACGTATAGGTAAATTAGTTGTGAATTGCAATTAACTAAATAGGCATGTTACATGTTGTCATTACTATAACTATGATATATGTATAGCACCTATTCTTACGAAAGATATACTAATTTTCAAGGTTGTTATTTTCAATTTTCTATTATATCTTTAAATTTAAAATTTACGCATATATACGTTTATTGATAATTTATGAATACTTTCAGGAACTTCGACTAATTAAGGTGGATGATGGATAAGATCTTCACTTTACATAATGCATGTTTATATACACACATGCATTAAATAAAGTGAAAGTGCAATTTCTATGTATACAGTGCCGACCCAAAGTAAGTTTTAGGATGAATCAAGATTCAATTAATGACCCCGTGCTTGTCCCTATAATTCCAGTTATACGTACACGCGCAAGCATGGAACTGAGAAGATCTAGACATTTCAAGTTATGTCAAACTTTACAATATAATATAGTTGTGATCATCGATCGTTCAAAGCTGGACGATAAGCTGTAATACTAAAATAATTATATATGTTTAAGTCTTTATTGAATTAAAGTACATAATTATTATATTGATATATGATATGTAATGATTATTATATAAATTAATAATTATGTATTATCAAATAGCTAAAAAGTTTAGTTAAATATCAGAGGAAAAAATAGAGAACTAAATTATTCCTTTCTCTTAACCTAATCTTTTTTTCACCTCGAGGAAAGTTTCTTATTAATAAATAATTATTTAATACGCTGTCAGGGAAGATATGAATAATCATGGTTATGTTATGTTATATTTGTTTTTTTAATTACATTGACCAAATAATACAACTAATTTTTCAATTTACGCAGTGTGTGTGTAGTCAAAGTGTAGACTTTGTAGTATAAAAAAGGACACCCTAAAAAATCAATTTTAACTGAGATCAAAATCAATTTTAATCTAGAAGGTTAAAATTAATTTTAATCTTGAAGCACATACAAGTTGCAGTTATTCGTAAATAATAGTAACGCATCTGTGAGCTTAAGATGCTTTACCTGGAGTGAGTCGCAGATGTCCATGACCACTTACCTTCCATCAACTGGATTGCATGCTCATTCGGTACTTCAATCCAAAAATATATATATATATATATTCAGAAATACAAATGTACACTATACTTTTATTTATTATTACAAACAAAAGAATTCGTCGCGTTGTACGCTCAAAACATGTCGGATGTAAGACGATACTACGGCCTTGCCGATAAGCGACCGCCGCGCGTTTCCATTGAATGCGTCAGTCAGTCCTTTTTATTTTGCTTTTGACTTCTTAGGCGATTATCACACTGCGCCGCGCCACGCAGTGGAGCGCGGAACGGTGTGCCACATGCGCGATGGCGATGACGCACAACTGCGTTACCACGTATCTAGATCCGTTGTCTCATGCGGGATAACGGGATATGCCAGCCCGAGGCAAGCATTAGGATGGAAGGAAATTCAGTTATGACGCCCCTGTAGGCCCAATTGTACGTGCAAACATGGAACTGGAAAAAATTTTTTATCACTCTAGCCCCCTCCAAAACTAGGTGCCTATGGCGACGGCTGCCATCGCTCCATGGTAGGGCCAGCGTTGCGTATCTCTGCAAACCGCCCTGGTGTGGGGTACAGTATGCTGCGATAATATAACTAGTCAGCCAGGGACGGATGAGATGTAGATATACGCATAAATTTATCCAATAACTAACGGTTGTTATTTCAGGACAGTGGATAATTTAAATCTTTATGATAGTAAATCACGAAGAAATATAGATCATTAGCTCGCAGCGACTACCGGCCTATCAGCTTGATGAGTCAGCATATCTTACAGTTTTTTACACATTTTATACACATTTTAGGTATATTCTACTATATACCTAAAATGTGTATAAAATGTGAATGATACACCGTTTTGCCTTTCTTATTGAATTTGGCACGAAAGCAGCTCTCTTTTGCTTTTGTTATTAATAAAAGATGCCTCGATATGAACCATGATTTACATATTTTCTTTGTCGACTATGAGAAAGATATTAAAAAGTTCATGATACAAAAGTGATAAAAAATTTGAAGCTTAAAGTCACTACACTTTAAGCTAAGTAAGCACTTTAAATAAGTCAGTCCCTATATATTACTATGTCTTGTATAAAATAAAGTAGTACCTATTTTTCAAGCCTTCAAGTCTATCATTCCACGAGCCTGCCTGCTTAGACGCCAATAACATTAAAATTATCAAGAATCAAGTAGTCCACACAACAGTTGATAATAAGATACAAAGAAGGATACGACAGAGTTGTATCTTGTTTCCACTTTTATTTAATATCTACACAGAATACTATATCAAGAGATATCTGAATGCAGTAGTACAGGTATTGTTGTCAACAGCACCCCAGTCAATAATATAAGATACGCTGATGACACCGGTTTTATCTCTGATGATTGAGCATCATTACAGAAACTTGTAAATATTATTGCCAAAGCATGTAAGGTCATGGCGTTCTCCAGTATAAAAACATGAGATGCTGAGTGTCGTGTCGTGTGTGCGAGTGGGCCCGCGGAACAATTGGCTCGTCGTTAGCAGGCGGCGTGAATGTCAGTGCACGCGCCGTCACGCCTCGTAACAAACATTCGGCACGTCGCCTTACCTAATAATTGAACTGATTTTGTCGTATTTCAGATAACAAAAAATAATTAAATAAGCCTTCGTAGATAGATTCATATTTAACATTTCAGAATTTAGATTGATAACATTTATCTATCAAGTAGGTACATTTATCTTTAACTATATTAGTTTCTGCGATAAAATTTCAAAAGTAATAGAATAATAATACTAAGTAAGTAATTAGTATTACTTTAACATTAGTTTTCAATAATTCTGACTATAACCTCTCTCCCAAAATTCAGTTTAAAACTAAAAATCAAGTTTCCCAGTATTTACCTGTTGTTACATAATAAAAACATCTTGAGGAAATTTGACGTAGAGACGTAGAGTAGGAGAACTGCATTTTAATAGTCGACATTATGCAAAACTATATTTTACGAGGTGGAAGAACGAGTATGGTTCGATCGGGGAGGTCTAACCACCACACCTATGTGTGTGGTTGCCGGCTCACTGTCATAAGAGGTGGCCATCTTAGTCCACAGACAATACCAACGATGTGTTGGTTGTTATTGGCATCAGATAGAAACATTATTCTATATGAAAATGCTTACAGATGTCGTTGGGTGGCAGTGACCACTTAACATTAGGTTGATTGGATGCTCGTTTACTACTTCAATCTTATAAATAAAGTACCAACTCGGACATGGCACGCGTCGTTGAGCTGAAAGTTCGTGCCCAGTATTGAAACAATAATAGTTCAATGTATCGATAAAACTTAATAGAAAAAGGGGCAGTCGGGAGGACTGCCGGCAAGACTTGAAAACTTGAACTTGAAAAATTATATGTAAAGTAAACTTTCATTCTGTAATCACAACCTACCACCACAACTACTTCCTCCATCACCATCACCACCGTTACCATAACCACTAAGACGGTTTTGGCATGATTGCGTAGCGAACATCCATCCCTGCATTTGTCCTCACAAACTTTCGTCTTCTTATTAGTAAGATAAACAGTATGTCTATAGCTATGAGCATATTAAATATATATTAGTATTTTTATGACACGAACGTCGCTAATCCATAACTTTACTCCCTAACGGAAATCGCACAACGCACCTAAAGAAGTTTTCACTTAAAAATGTAAAACAATTGTGTCACCTACTAAACTCGGCCTGGCCCAGTCGGGGCCACTCCCAGACCCCACTCGTTAACATTTCACTGTTCTTGACCTTGTATCGGCCTATATTGCCGGTAACCCTACCCTACATTGCCCTAAGGGGACTAACACAGCTACATTGCTCTAATGGAAATATACGCCTTGTAGAATAGTCTCATACGCAACTTAGTTTATTTTTGGAGACCAGTGTAAATAAATTCTGACCTCATCATCCCGTATCGTCCCACTGCTGGGCACGGACCTTCTCTCAGAATGAGAATTTTAGGCCATAGTACACCGCGCTGACCAAGCGCGATTGAATAGAGAATTCTCAGGCGTGTAGGTTTCTCCACGATGTTCTCCTTCACCCTAAAGCAGTGATAATTAATTTCTAATACGAACATGATTAAAAAAAACAGTTGCGTGCACGGGATTCGCACCTCAAGCTCTCGATCCAGAAGTCAAAATTCAACCATTAGCCTATCAGTTCTGAACCTCATTTGTTCCTATTAAAGTAATTACTGTTATACTCGTGAAGATTTGATCCGATAAAAGACGATGCAAGAATCGTTAGCGCATGTGATTTTCTATTTTCCGTCTGATACCTGAATTCGCGAGTCTTGTGAGTTTGTTTGCGCTTTTTTAATTACAATGATTTGCCAAAACAATCAGTGTGTAGTCGAAGCCTTAGCGAGTAAATGACGTCACTGTTTGATGGTAACGCATAAGACGTCACGTCTATTGACATAGACGTCTATTTGGGAATAGGAAATACTTGTTCTTTGTTCCCTCGAAGTTGTGTCGCACAATAGATACGACGCTTATGACGTCATCCGTGAAATGTGATCTCATTCAGTCTTCTTTTCAGATGGAATATTAACGTACTTTTTGTTACTGAATGAACTTTAGACATCTCAAAATTTTTAGTTGGTTCCGGGGTAACATCCCACAGTAATGATTTAAATTTAACGACTATCATACACTTTACTGCGTCTGCAACCTCGATCATGACTTCAGCTGGATTACTTGACCGTTTAAGGCATTTAGTATAAAGCTGATTAGGTTTAGGATATAATCATTCTTGGCCAAAACATGGATATAATGGGTTTTAAGTGGATTTCAATATTTAAACCAGCTTTATTATAAACCCATTTACGTAGCTTGCGAAGTTTATTATCGGAACGTAAATTCTTTTTGGTATTAGTCATGAGCTATTGCGTATAACTCTAGCCACCTGCACCCCGCGCATGATTAACATGTTAAATCTTCCATTTTTATACACGTAAACGTAAACTATGATTGCTTTCAGGAAACAGTAAACTCTTTCTAAAAGCTTAGGTTCCCGTGTAAGATGGTTTTGGAAACTCATAGACTGTAATTACCATGTTTCCGTCACTACTGCCATGCTACTCTCACAAATAACTAACGCCATAGTTATTTGTATCACTTAAAAAGCCGCGGGCTAACCTGGTATTTATAAAAATATAATAAATGCGCAGAGAAAATACCAGTTCCTTAATCATTCTTTACTTTCTTATGAAACGAGCACAACGGGCGACCTTGCTGCCTTTTGAATAAGCTCTGCACAATGCTCCTTTTTATGACAATGTCGTTGTTTATTCACAATCTCTTCTTGAGGAAGAGGCTCGTTTTAGTCGTTTCCTTGAGGTTAGATGCATTTACAATTGTCTTAAGAATGCAATTATGTGATGCATCATTATATTTCCTTATTCGAAGTTTCTACATACTCATGTGACAGAAAAAGCGCCCTATGGTCTAGTTCCCTTTGCTATCGCATGGGTTTGCGACGGCATCATCCTTACGCATGCCACTTGCGTTACATATATCATTTCAAAGATACTTGCATATATAATTTCAAAGATGCTATCTTGCGAAGAAACTGCAGCTTATTAATTCACCCCTGTGGGCGTACATACCTATGTGTGATAGGTTTGATAAAGGCCTTAATTTAAATTAAAGGTTCACTTATGTTTATGAAGAATTTTTTACAAAAGAAATTATATACTTATATATCTCCAACATTTAGGCATAAATATGCTGTTGTGGATCAAATTGTTTGTGGTTTAATCTTTTCAGCTTCCTAAATTTAATAACAGACATTTTTTATAAACACTTTACGGTCAAATACGTGTAAATCCTATTACAGAACATTGGCTATTGAATTAATGTTGGCTAATTGGCGCTATTTTGTTCCTAATTCCATTTAAGTGTAACATAAAATTATCTTTTATAATGTCTAATGATTACACAAAATTATGAAGTTTACGAAAATTGTTTAATTTAATCAAGAAAATCTGCACTGGATATCCTGTTTCCCGTTTATGCTTCACTTATATTTCGAAAATAATTTAAAGTACATTAATTTTAAAATGACTTACGTTGTAATATAGCTATGATTGTCATATATTTAAAAATATAAAATTTTATTTTATAATGTCGCATATCACGTGCGAATTATGTTTTCCAGACTATTTTTATATAGCATCCTCTGTATCATAACAAATAACAAGTACGTTTAAAAATAAAATTACACAGAGATTAGGCAGTTTACGTTCAATAAAATATTATTACAATATCCACTTGCGGTTTAATCATTTGCATCAACATCCTCCTATTATAATCAAATCATTAAACAATGCTCACAAGAGTGTAATATGGATAATTTTATAAAACTATTATATCTACTGCGGAAATTACATATAATGTTAAATCGGAATGCGTATTTTATTCATTATGTGTAGCTAAGTACAGGAAATCCCGCAGCTCGCCGGATATGGAGTATCGCTAGACTGGTAATCATTAACCACATTTTCCTATATGTGTATCGACAAATAATATAACAGCATTAATTTTAAAAATTATTAACGAAATAAACATATAAATGAATTTATAACTATTTTTAAATGACATGTTTTAATAGAACTGCACTGAAAATGTACCTAGTCGAGCGTAGCCGTGAAAACGCGGAATTATCTTTGAATAAATTTAAGATTCTGTCATCATTTTTTGTTTGAAGGCCTTCGATTGGCACAAAAAGTAGTGATTTGTATTCCGTCCGTTCTCTGTACCTCAGTTATTTCGTGTTAACTTGTTTTCAATGTAATTTCCGTAAATAAAAATGTACGTGCGCAAATTTTAATAGGCACGTTACCATAATGGTATACTTTGGATACCTCAAATATCTGTGTAGTCTTAGTCTTAAAATAGAAAGCAAGGCTTAAAATTAAATTATATATTTTTATGTAAGGAGCGTACAGCCTAAATTATCACTGTCGCCTAGTATCATTGACCCCAGGTAGAAGAGAGTAGGTACTACAGTTAGTGGGTCATCAATTGCTGATACTTACAACACCGTTACAACACCTCGTACTAACAATTATAGGGTGCCCATACCGATGGATCGATATCTTCGATTGAAATCGATTCACGCCGATCCATGTGATTAATGTGTTAGCTTTGGCTGTTCGACTGCTGCTGTTTCTGGTCGCCACAAGGACGATTGGCAATCGATCGATATTTCAAAGATCGCTCTGAAACAGCCCTTAAAATGTATTCTATATCAACTAATCCATTATATCGTCGATCGATGATATCGGTCGATTTGTGTAGAAGCAACTAACGATCCACGTTGAATGATCAATTCTGCCACCAATGGATAAAATATTTATCTACTATAAATATACGATAATAAAATATTTATCTAGCAGCTAACTGTCACGGACAGTTTTTGACTTGTCTAAAACTCTTTGTATTGTAGGTGCCACTGATACATACTTAAATATCGAACATAAAATAATCTACATCTAGAATAAGAATCGAAATTTATCACATGTGCCCGGTGATCGAACCCGGAACTGTGAGTTTCAGACTATGTATGTTGCGCCACACGGCTTATTTACTGACACAATGGTATAAAACTATTATGTTAAATAATAAAGTGGATTCAGATTTAGAACAATTTTCAAAATTCAATGATTGCAGATAAAGTCTACCTCTGTATAATTTCGATTATACACCCTGCAAAATATAATGTCTCTGTATAAAGTGGATTATATCCACTGAAAAGTATGTTTCTTCATAATGTCGATTATGTCTGCTGAACAGTATAACGTCTGCGTATAAAGTCAATTATGTCCACTTTAAAGTATATTTCCTTACAATGTCGATTGTGGCCGCTGTTGGTAGGCATGGAAGCCTCTACAACGTGGTGGAGGTCAAGGGTGACGGCTGCGGCTGCGGCCCCTGTGTCGGTCCCATTACGTGGCAAATTAATTGGAATCTATTACGAGTTATTAACTATTAACAAGGCGTTCTCTTGTTCATTATAAATTGATGAGTGACGTAATTGCGTATGATTAGCACAGAATTATAAAATGAATTGCAATTGCTAGTTATGTTCTAGTGATATATTGTTGTAAAATAGTAAACTTACGTTAAAATTTAGTGTTCAAATAGAGTGTTAAAATTAGTTCTGTTTTTAAAAATTTTTGATAACAAACTAGCATGCAGTTTGCCAAGTGGTAAGTGGTAACTGCTACCTATGTATGCAATCGACCCCAGATAAGGATTCGTCACAAATACGTTGCTATCCTTGGGGACTAAGATGGATCGTTAATATTTTAGAGTTAAAAGCATTACTAGAGTTAAAAGTAAACATTACTATAAATGTTTTTAAGGATTTGGTGGTGAAATCATTTATTATAAGTAAGAAGAATTGTAGGATTATTTGTTTGCATTAAATTGGATACTTGAAAGAGAGGTTATTGAACCACATTTTGTTAAAAAAATGGTTAAATGAGTTGACAGAGTCATTATAAAAATCATTTATTGTAAAATCACAATTCATAAATGCCATAAAATATATTTTAAGTAAACATAAAGCGAATGCAAATCAAACATTGTATCGAAAATTTTGGTTCTATGCTTATAAACTATTTGTTTTTTTTTCATAATATAAAGTGTTTTTCTTATTTCATAAATTGTGAAATAAGATATCGTTATATTAATTTATTGTTTATTAGACTATAACGTTTTCGTATACACCGTAACGTGCAATCGTTATGATGGCGGTTACGGTGGTGGGTGTCGCTAAAGCCAGTTCGCAAACGTGTCGCGTTGCCATGCGGCGCGGGCGCTCGGAGCGCGCGGCGGCG
>MOOZ01001720.1:297091-308490 GCA_002930495.1 Cecropterus lyciades | reverse complement strand
GCGCCCGCCCCGCCACCTGCGATAATTCACAATACAGGATAAATGGTACAAAAATTAACCTAAAACTCAATATAAAAAATTGCTTTGCAATTGTTTTGTAAATTTTGTAAAATGAACTCCCTTAGCCCTACGATATCCAACGAGAGAGATGGAGTGATGTTTGTAAGGTCATCAACACGACAAGTTAATTTATGTTTAAAAACTGACAAAAGAAAACATCAAAAGCTTTGGCATATCCGCAATGTGTTGACAATTTTACGTACACATCAAAAAATTACAATAACACTTAAAAGTGCGCACCCGGAACAGCTCCGACATATTCAAATGGTTGTTAAGAAAATATTGATTTTCTCTCGTATATTATTACTATTACTAATTCTTAGCGATTCGCACGTATGTGCCAAATAAATGGTTATAGAGTAAACATTAACATCCGCCTCGACGTCCCGCGCACAAACAGAATATCAGCACAACTGCTCTCTCAAATTACTTTAGTATTTCTGCAAGCCACAACTCAAGTACTCGTATAATTACAACCTTTTTATATTATTGTGGTAGCAAACGACCATGGGCATATGTAACCTTCCCCAGGTTCAGAAAAATAGGTTTGCCACAGATGTCAGTTAAGATTAGAGTGCCCACAGATGCGTTGCTACCTCTGAAGACTAAGTTGGAACGTTTCGTGTAAATGTCTCCTCTACCTTTCAGATTCTACACTGGAACGCTTCAACTTATTGTTAAAATGCAAAATTAGAACGGTGTTGCGATGGTCTTTAAAATCGAGCCACGATTATACAACCTTTAGCCGTAATACATAATTGATCAAATTAATGTACCCTATAGGTGTACACACGACAGACGTTCACTATTGATCACCGCAATCAATAACAGCCCATTGCGACGAGTTGATACGAGCAGACCCTAACACTACACGAGTACATAATTACACGTGTTTTATATAGCTATGAATAATGAGAAATAGTATTAAACTGGCACACTCACGTCTGTGTCACAAAATTATAATATCCCTGTAAATTTAGATTGACGACCCGCGTGGCGGAGCGGTCAACGTACCGGTCTGACACGCAGTGGGTCCCGGGTTTGATCCCCGGCCAAACAGACATCTGAATGATGAGTTTAGCTTTCTGTTCTGGGTCTGAGTGTGTTCGTCTTTGTGTGTCCATGGCACTCACGACAGGGAGAAAATCCTAGTGTGGGGTTATGAGTGTAGAAAGCGTGTTTTTAAAAAAAAGACACATTTAGAGATATGTTCTAGGTCTGGTTGTTTGTGTATTAGTCTTTAAGTTCATGGTACCTACAAGATCCTAGTGAAGAGTGTTGAGAACATTAATATTGTCATATGTCACTGTACTCGTTTAACAAATAAAATATTAACAGAGGGATTACAACTGTCCTAGAATATTCTAGACTGTAAGTGGTTTTCCGACGTAAATGCAATATCTGAGCAAACTACAGTGCACATACATGTTTAAACACCATTATTGATCGACCGCTTTGATCGCGGGATACACAAAGGGGCATTGTGAACATGAAATATAAAGCCGTGAAGGTAGTGTAGAGTGGAACGTAGAATAATCAATAATAACAGACATAAAAGAGGACATTAGGAGATATGAATGTAATATCTATACTAATATTATAAAGCTGAAGAGTTTGTTTGTTTGAACGCGATACTCTCAGGAACTACTGGTCAGATTTGAAAAATTCTTTCGGTGTTAGATAGCCAATTTATCGAGGAAGGCTATAGACTATATATCATCACGCTAAGACCAACAGGAGCGGAGCACCAATCAAGAATGTTTCAAAATCGGGGTTTTTTTTCTAATGAGAGCTTCCGCTGCATGTATAATGTTAATGTATGTCACGTTACATTTCTTTTTAACGCGGGTGAAACCGCGAGTTCAGCTAGTGTATAAATAATTTTCCTCAGATTAATGTAAGTATGTCCTCAGTCCTAACACAATGTTTTTACATGTAATAACGTTTTAAATTAATCCATTTAAAATGTTCGTGTGCAATCTCACATGTAGATACTATTACGTCGTACAGATTCAATTAGTTCAGTTATTTATGACGATGGTAAAGATTACTCTGTACGTTCTTACAGTGGTTCTAACACTGATCTGATATGCAGAGGGTTCCGGGTTTGATCACTGGCAAAGTAAACATTTGTATATTCTGTCTATAGTTCGGGTACTTGCGTACTTATATATGTAGTATTAAGCATACCCAAAATCCACAAATGATTATCAAACAAGACGATTGTATATGATATACGATTATCTCACCTTACTTTTGTAAATTGATTATTTGACTTGCTAAACATACCTTCAAAAGCTTTGGAAGATAGTCAACATTAATAAAATAACTAACTAACCGAGCACGACGCTGCAGGTGTTCATGCAGTCCTCCTGCGTGAGGAAGTTGTTCTGGTTGCCGCGGCAGCCGCCGTAGTTGAACTGCACGCACATGCCCTTCATCGCCACGAACGTCCAGCGCTGGTACAGCCCGCGGCAGGGGCCCTGCTCCGCCTCCTCCATGCAGATACCTGTATATCAAGCTCAATTTAATGAACTCCTTGCTATGATCAGTAACTTAAATGTAACAGGATTTTAAAGGGCATGCATTATTATTTATAGAACTGATGTTTCAGGTTCAATAAAGTGTGAGAGTAAGTCAATTTGGACAAGGTTGCTTTTCGAGACAATTTATTTAAATATTGGTACGCCAAAACTCGTACAATACAATTACAGGAATTCCCAGTATTCGTACGCTACACTTCGCGTATTACATTTCGTTAGGGTACAAATCTAAAGTGGCCAACCGAAGCAGAATCGACATCGTAAGACATTTGTTAAAACTTAGGAATCTCACGACACGTCGCAGACTTGTTCCTTAATAAATGAATTGAAGGTGTGCGAAGTCACAAGGTCGTCGTGATTATGTGTTAGTGCCGGGTGACGTGAGCGCGTCACCCGGGCGGCTACGTCACGGGCGCCGCGCGCGTAGCGGCCGAGCGCGGAGCGTAGCGCCGTAGCTCCGTAGCGCCCGCTACGACCCACATAAAAATCAATCCATTTTACACACTAACGTTACTATACGTATAACGCGGCCACGTAACCCGGTGTTACACCCAAGTAGAAATTTTATCTTATTTTACATAATCTGAATTTTGCCCCACAAGGTGGAGTATCTTTTTGAAGATTTCCCTCTCGACATAAAAAGTGAGTGGAACTGATCACACACCATAAGTAAAAATTTGCTAACTCACAATAATTACATGTATTTTTTGTATATACACAATATACTTAACTACAGCAAGTGATATATGAGTAAACAAGTCCATATATATTTAACTTCTCAAATATTTTTTCTCATAAATAAATACTAACAGCATACTTTTATTGTATACTTACGTTAAAACGTTATATCGATTAAATATAGAATGTTTTCTTAGCGGTGCGGAGTTGGGAAGTCATTCCATATTTAATCGATACCCGATTTAGCGTCACCGATCCAAACGTGACGTACAGTTACGGTCACATCTTAAGTGCGTCTAAAGAATCATTCACTCAACAAGTAACATTGTTAAAAATATTAAAACAAAAAACCCGATTGCTTCAAAACTAATAATTTCAATCGATACCCATATTATCGTGATAATTTGTGTCACTTTGCAAACTGGCACGATTCCAATGATATGTCATATGTCATAATCCATGAAGACTTTTACGCTATAGCGCATACTTAAGAAATTGGACATAGATACATATGTTCGAAAAACTTTCCCTTCCTGTGAAACATTCAGGTAAAAAGAAGCGTAACATACGCTTGGCGGTCTGCATGTCGATGTCGCAAGAGTCGCGGTCGCGGCAGGGCCGCTGCTGCAGCAGCTCGACGCGCGCGGAGCAGGGCTGCTGGCGCGCGGCCGGCACCAGCAGCAGGCGCGTGCGCAGGCTCACGCCGCGGCCGCACGACGCCGAGCACGGCGACCAGCCCGACCACTCCGTCGTGGGGCACTCGGGGTCCGCCACCTCGCGCTCCGCCTCCGAGCACTCCGGCTGCATGCACTTGCGGTTCTCCTCTGCGAAACGCAACATTCTCTTATTCACTCTGTTGTTTAATTATTGGCTCGATTGTAACCGATATCGTGAGCGATTGTAATCGATCTGCGAAGTTAACTAGAATTTGACGGTTGTCAGTGATTACATTTCCAGTATGTTTCGTGTCTTGGCGAGCGCTCAATAATAAGTTAGAACGAGTAGTTTAGAAATATTTGGTACGAGTTAACCATGGATCGGTGCCCGTTTCTTCATATCTATATTGCAGAAGCATTTCAGGTCTTCGCGAGTTGTTGGAAAACCCACACTCAAAAATAACTCTCGAGTTATATACGGTAAAATAGATTCAAATTTTAATTTCGTTCAATACTCGAATCAAAGAAAAACATTTAAGAAGTAAAAGATAAGTCGTGTGCGAAACATATTTAGAGGGTCCAATTTCATGCTAAATCTAAGGCTTACAGCCTCGCCGAATAATGAATTTGATCAGTGTTCAGTGAGCATATGTAAACGTACCGATCTGCACGAGCGGGCACTTCTTGAAGCCCATGGGGTGCAGGAAGCGCCTGCGCCGCGTCTCGACGCCGACGCCGCACGTGACGGAGCACTCGCTCCAGCGGCCCCACTCCGTCACGCCGCACACACCGGGCTCCGGCGCCACCGCCGCCGCCTCGGCCTCCGCCTCCGCCGCGCCGTCGCCCCTGAACATTATGTACCGTGTACCGTGCCGAGACACTCTGGTGGCGGATGGAGCGAAAGCTTAGGCCTAGCTTTGTTAAGAAAGGGCTCCAAAACCGCCGGCCGGCAAAACATTGGTCGCCTAGTTTCTTAATGTTTTTTTCACCCTGTGCTAAGGGAAACCCGAAATAAATAGTTTCCGAAATTTGTCGACAAAAAAACTAAAACAATATCTTGTTTTAAGATTTTTTTCTTGTATAGGTTAGACGCTAAGGAGGAGGGGGGATTCGGATCTCTAAATCAGTTTTTTTTATATATGCCTATGAAAGAAAGCATCGTAAAATAAATATTTATATTAATATTGAATATTGCATTTAGATTTAGAGGTTTTATTTTAGGAGATCCTACACCGATTCTGTATACGGTATGACCTTCCGAATCCGTCGGTAGTTTTTGAAATTGACGTTTCATTCTTTGTTGCAAAGTAAAGTATTCGTATATCACCGATACGACATTACGATAAATATCAATCACATTTATTTCAAATCATAATCCTACAGAAATTCACAGATTTACAATAAGCTATTTTTCGGATCGACGGGTACGGTATAAACGGATAGGGTATAATTATTCAAAAAGTATATAAATATACCTAGCGCTACCAAGAAATCTTTGGCAAAACTACCGTGCATATTGACGGCTCACATACAAGATACAGGGAAAACAAACGAGGTACCGACTCGCACTCGGCGACGGCGGCGACGCACATCTCCTTGGAGACGAGCTGGCGGTCGCACGCGAACATCCGCGCCTTCTGCGGCATGCGGTACTCGCGCGTGCGCATGCGCAGCCCCTTGCCGCACGCCACCGAGCACGCCGACCACGCGCCCCACTCCGTCACCGCGCACTCCGCTGCACAGTGCACGCTTTATTCACATCATTGTCATAGGAAAGGTGGAAAAAAGCAAGTGGTCAATTCTTCTTCGTAGAGATAAATTCCGCACCGTAGATATGTTTCTGTTTAAGAACTTTAATATACCTGTAAGCACCGAATGGTTAGCTCCTATGACTTAGACTTACAATATTCATATATCATCAGGCTTCAGGAGTTGAAGGTCAAAATTATAATTGAATATATCTGTGTAGTCATCTTATTACATATCCGTAAGCTCGTAAGAAGTTTTACTTTTAGGAGAAGCAGTCTCACTTGCTTTATTTATTTGCTTTTAAACTTTCAGTTTAATTATTCCTAGATAATTATTAATGTTAATGTTTTATTTCACCCGTCGGCAGTATTAATTACAAACCTTACATTAACATGAATCTCTCGCAATATATTATGTGTATAACTAGCATGAACATAACCTAATTAGCTTTCCGTTAACATTACTACGATACTCTATGGTTTTTAATTAAGATTAAACAACGTTATAAAGTAACGTGTAATAAAGTTTATTGAAGAACATAAACATAAACGTGTAGATAATTTGTCTTTATCAAATGTAATCTATTACTCGAATCAGAAACTTTCGCTTATTAGTAGTCTACATTTTCGCGGCACTCTAGCAATCAAGCAAGCGATCCGAATGGATGCGTGACTATGTACCATCGGATGTGTCCATCATTCGAGTGGACAAGTACTCACGTTTGTCAGTGGCCTGCGCGTCCTCCGCCTCCTCGGCGACGAGAGCGAGCAGCGTCTCCTCGTCGCAGCTGCGGCTGATGAGCCGGTCCCGCACGACGTGCAGCCTCGCGAGCGGCGCCACCGGCGACCCGGCCGGGTCGTAGAAGGGGGCGCGCGGGTCCTCCGGGTACATGTTGGTGATGCGGTACATGCGCTCGCGGGGTACGCTCTCTGCGTTCGGCGACTGCGAAACCATGAGAATTCCAATTCAAATACCCCCCGGCCATGAGGAGAGGTGAAATACTGTGCTCTTTATCTAAACACGCGGTAGCATGTGCCAAGTTCTTAAAATATAACTGGCTGCTTAGTGTGTGCTATATTAATGGACCTTTTGAAACCACTTTTCACCCCTTATAAAATTAAAAGTCGTTTTAAAAAGAAAAGTCGTTTACAAATTCTCGCTTACAAATTTTCAATTACAACATTTTTCTGACCCTACCACCGGGTTGAAACATTAGTCATGTTATATGACCTAATATGAGAAAATCCAGTGTTGTCTATTTTCATTCTATAATATTTTTCTTTTTTTCTACCATCTTGTTTTTACATGAGCAATGAATGTTAAACTCAAAATCTACATACTACATTTTATTTACATAATGTCAAAGGTGATTTTAAATTAAAGTTATTGGATTTTTTGAGTAACCAAAGAAAATTTTAAAATATGTGATTAAAGTCATGCGGGAGTGAGGACGAGCGCAAAACCTACGCGATAAAAACATATTAAGACACATTCAAAATATCATTAATTTTCTAAGCTTTATGTGTGTATATTTTGATCAACCATAAATTCCCTAGAAAAAAAAAACATAAAAGGAGCCAAAATTATGGGTACCACTTCAATAATTACGTGATAGGTTAGGTTAGTTAGTTCGTGTGGTAATGTATGAGCATATAATACAAACAAACTCTCCAACATGACTTCTACGAACATTAATCCTATTTCAGTTTCATAAGTATTACCATGTAGGAGATTCCGTTGTCGGTGCCCGCGTCGTACGGGTACAGGTCCACGATCTTCTCGCGCGCCCACGTACAATCTTTGTTGCACAGATTTAGCCCGTTCACCCCTACCACCCAGTCCGGTGATGGACCTGCATCAATCGAACACATTATTATTACTAGCTATTTCCCGCGGCTCCCGCTTGGATCATATTTCATACGGTGAAAAGTAATCTATGTGTCAATCTAGTCCAAATCTATCTATTTGGCAAAATTAATTTAATCCGTTGAATAGTTTTTTTGCGTGAAAGAGTCACAAACATTCATCTATCTAGATTCTCGTTGATCCATTTCTGTATATATTTGTCGCTCAGGATGTGTTGCTGAACCAGATGGATCTTACACTACTACTACTATTACTTGGATAGGACACTATTTTCTTTCGACAACTTTCGCAGACCACTTGTTGCCAAACGGTTGCCGACGATTGTTATGACAAATAAATAGCGGAAAAGCCACACTGCTAGCCCAGACTCTGAAGATGTGATCTACTTTTTGCCACTTCGGCGTGCTAGTATTTCTCAGTAATCTAAATATGCATTATATATACCTATTACTTTATTTTATAAAGTCCTGTGACTGTTTATTACAATTGTAAACATTTTTCACTGTCTTTCTGAAACATAATAAACAGATATTAGAATGACAGTGAAACCAAGTTTTCGTTTTATAATATTTCTCACCAAACATAGAAGCAACTGACAGGTAAGGCCTCTTCTTGTCGACGGAGAAAGCGGTGGAGGTGTTCGAGTTGACCTTGGGGTACCACAGCCCCTGAGCCTTCACGATCGACCGCAAGATTCCTCCCTGTTGCCTCAACTCTCGCTCCATGAGACCGACCGAACCCCACTCGGCTAAGGACCTACATAATTAAATAGATGGTAACACAAGCAGATTCAGGCAGGGTTCTAAATGCAAGTACTTAAGTCCATACATTGCCATCAAGGGGGAAAGATCTCCGAAATAGGAGAATCTAAGCCCTCATAATCTAAAAGACAGCATCTACTTATTTCGCTCCTTAGACCTCTCTTAAGGCCATCGAATTTTATAAAAGCCCACCTGCGGCGGCAGTACAAGCTCTCCCTAAACGAAAATCCTGGGTCCGCCAGTAGATTGGATCAAAAATGTGAATTATATTTTAATTTATTATATTTAAATATAAGCGATGTACAAACAAGTAGAACTTTCAGTTTTATTACCTGATACATACAATTTTTTTTTGTGGCATTAAGGCATTAGGAGTCGTAAGTTTAGTTGTTTAGTAACGCTTACATAGAAATAAAAGTAATCTAACAGTTGATGCGAAATTGTTAACAATATACTACCAAAATATATGTTTGGACAATATTTTTACAAACCTGAACCCGTCAGAAGCTGTCTGCCCTTCTCCCCAGAAGCTGAAGTTCTTAGGATGTGTAGCGCCGATGATGTCTGAGAAATGTGTCAACCAGAGCGCTTGTGTCGGAAAGTCTTTGGGGTGTGTTTGTGGAGACCACAGCCCTTCGAATACCAGCTGGAAATATAAAATCGTCAATGACTCTACAATCGTACATCTTTGAAATCGTAAATCTTTCATCATCGTAAATCTTTGAAATGATACAGATTATGTATACGTTGAATTATTTTATAACTTATTTTTATTTGTTATAGAAAATAATGTAATATGAAATGTGTTTTTTATGTTTATTGAAATATTAAAATGCGCCTGTGATTTCAATTTAACTATTTTATAAGCTACATATTTTACAATATTGGAATATTTATAGTAAAGTGGGTCTTTACCAGAAATTACATTTTATTTTATGCCAGAAAAATAATGTTATTTGTTCACTTGAGTTTTTACATATGTTTTAAAGCCATTATTAACTACTACATTTAAAATATATGCATGTTTTATAATAATAATAAAGTACTAGTAAGGACCTCCCATATTAATCCATTTAGAAGTACGAATATGGTTCCACCAGGGACGGACCACGGCCATCCCATTTCTCGCGCGTAACAGTTCTTGCGTTTTATTTGAACGGTGTGATTGCCTGTTCAATTTCCTATCAGGCGACCATCTTAGTCCTCAGGAGAAGCAATGAATCTGTCATTGTCTTCAGATAGAACCCATATTTTATTTGAAAAATAGTTATAGTTGTCTATGAGCACCAGTAACCACCTACCAGATATCAGATGGATAAACAGTCCATCTCGTTTGCTACTTCAATCTTATAGAAAAATAAAATAAATAAGCATCAGCGTACATTGTACTTGGCGTCGTCGCAGGCGCAGCAATCGGGAGCTGACAGCGATGTGTCTTCGCAGACGCGCTTCGTCAGCTGCCCGTCTTCAGCAAACCATCGGCTCGCATTTTCGTACACCATTGCCCTTAAAACAAACAATAATTCATATTACACAAGCCAAAGAGCCATAATCAATTGAAACTACTAATACTACAAATGAACAACTTATTTTATTCGAATATCTAGAATATTTTTTTTTAAACATCAATAACATACCACCGATCCGCGAGGTGTTTTGGTTATTAATAATGTGAAGAAAAACCGTCAAAAGAAACGATTAAACACCAAATTATTAAAAAATAATCTATTATTATTGTATTTTTTTAACAAATCCTTTTTATTCAAACGACAAATGTCAAGTCAAAAAGCGCGCGCAATCTTGGCGCCACTCTCCTCACCGCACCGCTTCTCACCGCTACCTTTCCGTCCACAGATAAAAAAGTATAATCACCTCATCATTTACACAAAATTATTACATACTACTATAGTAATTAAGGCTCGTATAAGTAGATCTGGAGCATTGTTTATTAATCCTTTAAGTTATTACCATTATATAATACTCCTTAACAAGCAATGTTAATAAACGGTCATGAAAGCAATTTAAAATTAATTATTCAAAGCTTTCTCAGAATCAAATCGAAAAGTGAAATTGTAAATTAACAACATGCGTGGCTATCAGTCTAGACATCGTTTAGTTCATATAATAAATATTCTGTTGTAACATTAATAGAGCGTTGCCTTGACAAATAAAATAAATACTCTTAGTTACCTAACTACTACTACTTTATATGTTTAGGTCTGTAATATCAGATCATAATTCCTAAACAAAATCATTAAAGTTAATAACTCGATGTCCTTGCTTTAATAAAAAAAATCCAAAATATCTGATTTGTTTTTTTTTTTTTAAGTTAAGTTATAATTTATTAAAGTCTGTAATAAAAAAATAAAAATCTGGATCCTTTTGTAGCATCCGTCGTTGTTTACCCAGGAGGTCAATGAATATGATCATTATGTTTTAGGCAGGAAGAGTTATTCTGAAAGGGGAGATAGACTGAGACCGGAAAGGTTGATAATAAAATAAAAGGGATATTGCGATGGAACGTTCTTAAATAAATGTGAAAGTAAAAAATTATGAAACATAAATCATACTGACTTGATAAGAACACAGCCGGAGCCTGTCGGTGGTGCCTTCCACATGACCTGCACCTCGGTCTTAGGCAAGGTGTCTGCTTCCACGACAGTGTTGGTGCACTCGTCGTGGAACTTGGAGAGGGTGTCAGCGAACAGCTGGAACTGGCCCTGCGCGCGCGGGGAGCGCGGCGCCGCGGGATCCAGCGGCTGCAGCGACAGCTCGAACCGCGTGAACTGCTGCACCACGTCGTGGGTGCGGGAGCCCACCAGGGTTACTGTCGCAATACATTTTAACATTCGGAAAAGAATTACATATTCAATTGTGAAAATACATCAGAAATAGATTTAAACTGTTATTTTAACTATAGTTAAAAACTTAAAAATATTTATTTAATATAAATAGTTCGTTTAACCAGCATTCGTATAAAGGTGTATTTTGTGCAGATTTTTAAGAATAACGATAATAAATAACTTATTTCTTGTTCAATTAAATTATTTATTTTTAACAAAAAAAAATGTAATTTTGTTACTAAC
>MOOZ01001720.1:286194-296578 GCA_002930495.1 Cecropterus lyciades | reverse complement strand
TGTTCAATTAAATTATTTATTTTTAACAAAAAAAAATATGTAATTTTGTTACTAACATTTTTTGATGCGTATTACTAGTATCGATTTAATCATTGATGAGTTTAAACTATTTATGGCTAATTTACGTTATAACGACCATTTTAGTACTCAGGAGTGCAACATATATAATTCTGCTGCAGGAACAGTCCCTGTTCCATATGAAATTGGTTACAAGTGTACATGAACGTCTTTAATCACGGTCAAGTGTATATATGTGTGTGTTAGTATGATAAACATCTAGTATAGTCAGCATCTGCCACTTACCGACATACCGCTGCCCGGGCGCGTACCGTTCCACCTCTCCGTTGAGGATGAGGCGGTAGAAGTTGTCTCCGGGCGCCTTGGAGCCCGCGCCGTCTCCAGGCGTCAGGTCGCACGCCAGCGCGCGCGTCGCCAACAACGCCACGCACAGTGCCACCAGCATCATTCCTACTAATTACAATAAACAAGATGGTTAAAAAGTACAAAGTAATATAAAGAAAAAAGACAAACCTGCAGAGTTTCTTACCGGATCGTCACAGTTGAGGTCGTGTTTCGATCCGGTGATAGTGTAAGAAAAAATATTGTAACTGACAATTTGTAAGCGTCCCCGTAGGCCTATGCAAATAGAGATATTTCATTTCTCTTTTCAATAAAATAAACGTTTTCTACACTCATAGCCCCACAGTAGGATTTTCTCCTGCATGTGCACCCGTGGGTGCCATGGACACAAAAAGACGAATCTAAACTCATCATTCAGATGTCTGTCTGGCCGGGGATTGAACCCGGAACCCACTGCGTATCAGGCCGGTATGGTGACCGCTCCACCGCGCGGGTCTTCATAAAATATTTTTAATAAAATGTTTACAAATAATTTAACTCTTAAAGTATGTCTTCAGTCCATCATTGACTCACTGCAGGGCACAGGTGCTCTCAGAATGAGAGACTTTTAGGCCATAGTCCAGTGCGGTGGCCTAATGTGAATGCGATGATAGACTTTTTTGAAAACTTTATATTAATCTCAGGTATGTACGGTTAATTACGATGTTTTCTTTCACCGTAAAGTGATACCTAATTGATTTCTTACATGCAAATCTTTTTAGTGCCAGACGACATAATATTATAATCTGCTAAAAATGTATCATATGGATACGTGTCACCCAATTTAACGTACATTCTCTGGTCTTATTATGTGACATGTTTGTTCGAGATTAGCCTCAAGTCACAGCAAATCGTAATAAGAATAAGGGTCTATTTTAATTCTTTGTCTACGTCTATTGTCTATTTTTATAATTTCTATAAGTGTGACGACGTTGAGAGGTACGCATGTAAACTTATCTATCTTTCAACAGAAGGGTTTGCAACGATGTATTGGTATGATGTTAAGTAAATGTGACTATGGAGTAGGTAAATGGTTGTCTGACTACAACTAAACGATAATTTACTACTTACTGCATAAATAAAAGCAAAGATTTAACTTGTTCATATGATAGGTAAATTACTATTGCAGTTAAAACTATCACAATAATAAACTATAGATTCAATAAACCCCACATCAAATCTAACCTAGAAATAATGTGAGCTTATCCACCGAAACAAAAAAGAAACCCAGATGCCTTTATCATTTCCCAGAATTCGATAAGTAAAAATAATGCATGGATATCGACGTAAAACGTATTAATTATATAGAAGTTTCTCGTGCAACATTTGGGTCACGGACTACAGAGAGTAATTATACAAGTGATTATTACAAGAACAACTACATTTTACGTGAATTTCTTGGTATTATTATGAATCCTTACAAGTCATGCAATATTTGCAAACTCTTTCGAAGAACACATGGGTTAACGAACATTTGAATTAATTATTTGAGATAAATATCAAATACCTAGGATAAACACTATTTAAAACCTATATAAACTTGATAACAGTAAATATTGGGTTGCAAGAAAAGGATTTGTCTTCATAAAATTTTGTACGTAGGCCAATTAGGTAGGTATAGATTCGTAAATCTATTTCCGGACTAAATGAGAGCAATATCAGTGGTAATACATTATCTCTTTTAATTTAAAATAGTAACGTAATCTTGTTTTTTTCTTTAAACGGCCAGTACGTTAACGATCTCGCCGAATCCCATAATCAACGGCACAAATGGATTAAACAACTATGCTTCTGTAGCGTATCGGGCAGTACCAAAACGATTTTAAAATTTCTAGAATAGTAGTGTAAAACATTAAGAATATTTTGTAAATTAACGAACTCACCAGTGGATGTGTGAGCGGTAGCCGAGGCTGGTGCCGAGTGCGATAGGAGCGTGGCGCGATAAGGGGTCAGGAGTCATCTGGCCCCGACTTTGTCACAAAATATCCAGTGCAAAATTACTTATTATTATTAATGAGCATTTTATACGGACGTTTACACGCCTACACGACGATTCAAGCAATACAGATGCATTTGAAAATGGAACGCACTTACAACATGCACCTACGAAAATTACTAGATAAATTACTTAATAAAGTTCATCGTCACTACAGACTATTCGAGTAACGAGACTTAGCTCCTCTACAACCTACACCACCTTAACATACTTGGAAATCAAGCGATTATAGCTCAATTCAAGTGAGATGGTAAACTTAATCTAAGTTATAAAGATTTAAGATAGCGCGGTCAAGGCCGCAGACACCACACACGGCGTGGTGGGCGCGCCTACTGGGGCAGCCGATGTGACCTAATGCCGAGAAATAGGCCAAAGGAATCAAGTTTTCTTTGAACTACGAACTCTCCCGATACCCTATGTTGATACTACTTGTCCGACTTGGTACTTGGTGCCTAACTCAAATAGACCATAAAGTTAACTTAACTTTCTAATTAATTTATTTATCCTAATTTAAAACACTTTTATCTAACAACAGCATAACTTCTAGAATTAAAGTCCTAACATCTATAAATAGAATAGTAGATTAGTAACCCCTTTTCCGCAAACAATAAAAAAAATACGTTAAACATTCCGTTACGCTGGTAGTTTTTTTTATACGTACCTCTGTTAAAATAAAACCTTCACACCCCATCAAAACGAAAAAATCATATTGTGTAATAATCTTAACCGTGTAGATAACCGTACTAAAATTAGTCTATCACTAGCTTATTTAAGACAGTAACAACTCAGTACCTACAATTATTAATTTACAATCATATTTTATTACAGACTTTAGGTAGGTACTGGTTACAAAGTAGTAAAGTCATTTAAACGTAATATTTTAGACACATCTACAAGCAAAATATTTTTTGGTCATGAGACACTCACCTCGTGGAAATAGGAACGGCGGTAATGAGCCGCCGACGACAGCGTTGTTCAACTCCTGCCCACAAGTGGGCGCTTCCGCTGTTAAATGAACACTCGCTCCACACGACCACGACCTGACTAAGACCGTGGTCTAATTTTGAAAACCTCTTGCTTACAATTTTTAAAGGGAAATATTATACTGCTTTATTAACGTTAATGGAATATTTTAAAGATAGTAAAAACAGCATGGTTCACCCGTAAAGAAATCACCGCCGCACCTAGGTAGGTATAACTCACGTGGATCAATTTTTATGTATCGGTGCAAGGGTGTGGATGTCAGATAACAAACATGAGGCGAGCATCTTAATCATTCAAAAGTGGCAAAACATCAGTAACCGACTTCAGGTAAAACCCCTTTTTTTGGGAGTTTGGTTACGGATGTCCATGTGGTCTACACACCAAACACTTACCTGAAACTGAAACACTTACCTACCATGAGATGGACTACATAGTTCTTCGCTAATTGAATCTCATTTAAAAACTCCAAACAATAGTTGCAATCGTAAAAAGTCGTATCGTAGAGAACAAAAGTCCACTCGTAGTTAGTCTGATTGACCGCGCGTGCCCGCATACCTTGCGACGCCCACACCTTCACTAGGAGAGGGGCTCACATATGAGTAGGAAGTGCTATCTAAATTATACCAAATTAGAGTAAAATATCAAATCACTCTAATTAAATAAAAAACTCAATTTACAGTAATCGAGCAATTTAATTTTTTCAAGTTATTAGGTGTACCTACCTAGTATAAGTTAGTAATTATTGACTTCGATACGAACACAATTTTAGTAGATATAGGTATCCACTCCAAAGTGCGAAGAAAGCTTTGCTCTTTACATCTAAAAATCTTGTAACGTTTTTTTTTTTTACTGATAGCACTAATTATAGGTTTCTTAGTTGCATTGGGCAATTTAAAAAACTACGATTTTGAGATATGAATTGGATAGCTGAAAACATTTTTACTTGTTATGCGCTTTCTACCAAAACTTCACTAATGCAAGCTAATTATGCTAATTATATGTAATTCGTTTATTTATTTTAAATAAAATAAGGAAATCCTGTAATGTAAGACGATTGATGATTAATACCTCATTCGATTTTCACCGGCAAATGTTTTGACAACAAATCGCTCGCTTTTGGAACATTTCCGACAAGCCGCGGCTCATACGAATGTGATGGATGCGAAGGCCATTCGCCCAAAACGAAGGTTGCAAGGTCGTATTGAACATAAATGCTTTTATTATGTTACTCGTGTTTACATGCGTCACGAACTTCTGAACGATGTTGTCGAAGAAATAATAGAATTGCTTGAAGGAACGAGCGCCTCGTGGCACGCAATCGTGTCAGGCGACAGTCCGTTGATACCCTTCGTAAAAAAAGCATCCAAATAGAATCGGAATTTATTGGGTAATTTTTACAAAGCCATATTTCAGCTAAAAATAAATTTTGAGATTTAAGATTTCTAATATTATTCTACAGTTGCTCGAACACGAGCAAGCTTTAATTTACGCTATTTTTATAGAGGTACGCTTTTCGCCGAGCTTTGTAGAAATTCCCAATCATTTTATTTTATGTTATGATCCTGTATATTTTTTGCGCAGTATAATTTCTACGAAATACTTCTGTCGAATAGCTGTTTCACTAATAATATCATTATCAGCACGTACCTACTATACTTTACGTAACTAACAGAAACTCTTGTAAATCTTGTTCTATCCTCGCTATATCAACACAACTTTTTTATAAAAGATTGAAGTAGCAAACGACCATGTAGTCCACGTGATTGTTAGTGGCCACTGCCGCCAATGGTAAGCAACTTCATACAGAACATTGTATTTGATGTCAATCAGAGATGTGTTGCTATTCCCGAGGACTATGCTGGTCGCCTCATATGATACTCAGCCGGCAACCACACCCTTGCACAGTTTATTAAAATCGGTACCTACTCTCCTACCAATACGAACATAGAACTGGGAACGAGCAGGTGTTGCGAGCAATGCTGATATGCTATTAAGTACTGATGTAGCATATATGAAGCATTATTAAAATATAAATATTCTTTTACAGGTACATTTTTGGAGAAACATCTGACGTGGCTGGCGACCACCGCACTGTAAGTTACAAGGAATCGAAGCGTCACAATCAATACAATGGCTAGGTAGGCTTATTACTATAAGTATTGTCTTATAATGCCATGCAAGACATACAACTTTGTGGTTTGACTCCGGAAGCACAACCGCCACACTTATTCCTGCCTAATAACAGCAGAGTTGAGCTGTTGTTATGGTTTGAAGGGTGTGGTAAGGGAGACATACTTATCAGAGACGTTCCCACTTGTTTCTCAGGAGTAGCAACGCATCTGTGGACAGCTTCATGTCAGTCTGATTTTATCTAGGGTTGATTACAGATGACCATGGGCGATAGTTTCCACTTACTATCTGGTGGACTGCACTTTTTCTTCTTCAATACAAAAAAAAAAACTATATAAATCACAAAATTATGACAACAATGCGTTTAAATAAAATCACAGGACTATTTTATTTACTTCACTATTTGAAGTTTGAAATGTAACAGCGCAACCTGTATTAGTATTCTTTATAAAAAAATCCCATAGTGACGAATACTTAGAGGGTAAAATGTAACGAAAATTCGGATAACATCATGTTTTATATTTAAGATTTATTTTCAAATCGTACGAATACATGTTGAATTTAACAGACATAGGTACTTATCAGGACTGTTACTTCTTTACATCAAATGTCAAATGCCAACATCCAGATAACAATGACACGTTTTTGAATTCCTTTCACTCACTTTAGTAGGTTTGTACCTAATTTTCTTAATCCTGCCTCCCATGCAGAGGTCTGAAATTGTAAGTATTTCTAAACTCTGTAACGACAGAATTATATATTTTACAACATTGCAGTATTTATTATTTTACATAGGTAACTGAAATAACCAATACATGTTAATTATAATAATAAAACTGTATATTTAATGGACTCTTATGGATTGCTCACTGAGAAAAGAGTCCCTCTTTGTTATCAGGCGCTTCTTCCCTGTAGACTACGTACAACTTGCGACATTCAAATGCCCTATGTACTGATAGGAGTGTCTCAAAAGTTCAAAATAGAGTTTAACAGCGTGGATTACGCTATGCTGTGATTTTTATTGTAATTTTAATTTAGTAGTCTGATAGACAATAAATATGATGCATTTCTTAGCAAATCGCAAAAAACAGTATTTCTTATTTAAAAAATGATGATAGTAAATGATAAAATGACTTCGTGATGTAGTGTAAGGTATTCAACCTTCATGTGTATACAATATTTTATAATAAGAAGACTGTTATTTTTGTCAATGCGTTCAGTATAAAGATAGTAACAAAACTATTTTAATGAACACTATGTAAATACATTGTGTAATGTAAGTATTGGAAGATTATTATTATATACCACGTGTTGGCTCGACTGGCACTGACACGCTAAACATTCCTACAATTTTTGACACGGATATTCTCATCGTCTCTGTGACCTTTATACTTACAAGCAAGCGCAAATGATAATTGAAGTAGTATTACGAAGGATAACATATTTATGATAACATTATTTTTACTACAGGTGCCACATTAAGTGTAAGGTTAAACACAGAACAAATTAAAGCTTATTCAAATTCAATGAAAATGTTGTAAAAAGTCCCCCTCGTATGGTCACTATGCCACTAGTGAGCTATTTTATCAAGCGTGGCATTTGTTTTTAGCAAGATTCATTTATTTAACCATATGCTATCTGTTCATCAATTATGAATTTTAATGGATATGCCTATGAAAAAAAAACATATCATATCTTTTATACCTATTAACCACTATAATTGAATACTGAACACCCTCCGGAATTAAGGCCCTTGATTTACTAAACACTCGGTTGTAAAACATGTTTAAACTGTATCACTTGCAGAAACTTCCGATTTTTTATTTATTGCTGTAGCATGAAAACAGGTCATATAGTGACAAGTTAAAAAAATCCTTAACACGCCTATATGTATAACTGCGCTTTTAAGTGATCTTAAGTGTGTCCTTACTTTACACGATAATAAAAGTAAGTGTTTCCAGATTTCTCCTCACTATAATTCATTAATAAATTTGACGGCTATTGTCTGTCCAAAATATTTTCGAAGAATGCAGCAATGATAAGATCGTCCATACATGAAAGTATCACTCTTCATTATTACCGTTCCAACTATACAACAAAATGCATATCTTACACAATAATTGTGTTTTAAGTTACTTCTATAATATATGAAATTAAAGCGGGTGTCAGAAAACAAACGAAAACTGTTAAAGTTACTTTATTACTTTTTGTTACATTGTAAAGATGCCCAAACATAATAAAATAATAGCACTTAATTCACAACATTTCACAAACACACAAACCCACTCTTCATAAAATTGCATTTCATAAAAATAAGCATTTTCACATAAATAATATAATTATCATTAGTGCCGGTCTTCCGGGCGAGCGAAGCGACTGCTGAGGACGCTAGATATAAAGAGCCAGCTCGGTGGAATAAAATATAAAAAAAAATCTTTCCTATCCTTATTTTTACATTTTTTACTTGTAACTCACCTTTCAAGCATGTGACTAGAAATTATGTTAATTATTTAAATAATATTATGGTATAATACAGAGTCTATGTTTTCTCTGCTAACTAAGGGGCAAAAAGAGTGCGCCACAGTCGAATCTCTCTTAAGACACGCCTCCGAGCCGGCACTGATCATCTTATTATTTTATTATTATTGGATACTATTCTACGACTATATATTCTCGTTTAATTGATACAAAATAATATTTTCATTATATTTAAAATCACAAAATAATGACTAGACATTAAATGGCTTTGTAATAAATAATTATAATGTGCGAACGATAACATATTATCCATACAAAAATACTAACACCGGTGTCCACATGTCAGTTCAATCTCGCAAGTTCTCAGAACACTTCACAGATGGCAGTAGGCTAGTATACAATTACTATCAGTAACGGAATGTGACGTTATATTCTTCATTCATTTGTGCGCGCGGCTCGCATTCGATAAGACAAAATATAATTTTCTCTCTTTAATTGCTAATAATAAAAGTGCTATAAATAATAAGAATATAGTGACTCGTGAGCAGCGCCATCATTGAGTACGTTTTTTTACCTTTTTGGAATTTACAAGGCAAACAAAAAAGTTGTCGTCAACTTTCCATTAAACAAATACATGCTACAGAACGAGAAACCAATATTAAACCAATCTTCCTGATTTATGTATTTTCGTCCGCTGACACGGCAAATTATTAATTTTGACTTATAAAACGTAGTCTGCGAGCACGAATAAATGAATTCACGCATTAAAATCATACATGAGACACCATTTGTATCAAATACAGTAAATATCACACACACATGAGTATTACGAGCGGGTGTCGACGCACCGCACTGTATCTGTCGCACAACGGTAAGGCAATCTTTGTCATCATAACAACTAACACACTTGAACACACAAATTTAAAATATCATTCAATAATCGTTTGTTTTGCTCAGATCGATATTAATCATTTATTTTTCTTACGATCCCATAAATTTCACGAACACACTTTTACTCTTTAAAAATTCTTTTCAATGTAAATAATAGTTATAAATCACACGTCACATTATTTTTAATACATATCTACGTTTGTCGACAAGGATTATAAAATATAGTTTCACTGTTACATTATTCGTTATAAACATATTAGAAGGTACTGTAGGATTGTCCTCACTGTTGCACGAACGGTCATATATTCTCAGAAGGTTAGGATGGGCTCCTCACGGTGGTCCAGGATATCTGGAAAAGATACATCATATCTATATAAGTAAACATATAAAGTTAACATTATATACGAGGTGAGGTAGACGTAGGTGAGGGGGACGGACTGACCCTTGGCGATGGTCCACCAGGGCAGCGTGACGTAGGTGAGGGGGACGGACTGACCCTTGGCGATGGTCCACCAGGGCAGCGTGACGTAGGTGAGGTAGGCGTGCAGCGGGGCGCAGGCCTGGCGCCGGCCCTCCTTCCAAAGGTGAAAGGTCTGCGTGAAGCCGCGCAGCGCCCACAGCGGGTTGTACGCGCCGTCGTCCAGCTCTGTGGGCAAAAACCGAATTATACGCTTAATTCTATTCCATGGTACACTAAAGCGGCGGTAAACTCCGTATGTTACCTCTGCTACCCGACTTGTGTTCAATTAGCCAGAAAACTAGCCTAGGCTGATGAAACTGGCTGTGATGATACTAACGTTCTACTACTATCACAAATTAAAATAAATTTTAAAATTATATGTAGGTTTAACAAAGAAACATGTATGTATTGGGGAAAAATGCGTCGTTGTAAAAGTAATTGTTACAAAGCGTGACTTGTGTTTTTACAATAAGTATGCATTATTTTCCATGTAAGATAGATATAGATAACTATATGATTAATTGTATTTATTATGAATATGTACCAAATAATAAAAAAAAACTACAAAGTGTCTTAAATAAAATAATAATCACGAAAATGATTTAGCTGTGTCATGATCGAGTTCAATTAAATGTTATTTACGTAAGTGTATAAATTGCGAACGGGAAAATGTTTATATTAGTACAGTTTTTTTTTTATGTTATAATCAGAATTCGATCGTAGTCATGAGTGATTCGTGTACATGTGAGAATGGACGACGGGGACGATAATCGAAAGGAAGCGAAGCGCTCTCGGGCGGCGGGGGCGGCTACCGTTGGGCTTCCTCTTGGGCACGTCGCACCAGTAGTATATGTCGGTGCCGTCGGGCGTGGTCCGGTGCGGCGGCAGCGGCGCGTTGCGGTACATGACGGCGGCCACCCCGCGGTGCTTGCGCGGCAGCGTGCAGTAGGCGCGCGCGCCGCGGTTGGCGCCCTCCTCCGCGCCCGACTCGTACGCGTACTCGCACGCGGGCAGCTCCTCCTCGCCGCGCACCGCCTCCGCGTCCT
>MOOZ01001720.1:270472-281411 GCA_002930495.1 Cecropterus lyciades | reverse complement strand
ACTGTTTCTATAAAAGACTATGTTGAAACGAGGAGTATAATGTTATTTTGAAATTAAGCATGATTAGCAAAAATACTATTTACAAGGAAAACATAAAAGGGTACAGAATTATCCCTAAAATATAAAAAACAGGGTATTCGGGGATCGGTAGCGACATCACAGGGCAACACCGTTGGGGTGCATTCTTAAATTTATTTTAACATAATGACATCCAGTGCTATGATTAAGTAACTACCAACATGTACAATATTTTAATAGTATTACATTATTAAATAAATTATTTATATATTATGAGTTATTATCTTATTTTACGATAAGAAATGTTTTATGTTAGTAGTCAACCCATTATCGTCCCACGGCTGGGCAGCGGCTCCTCCCGGAACAAGACTTTAAGGCCAAATTAGACTTCATAGCTTTGTTTTTTTTTTTAGAGAGATTTCAAGTGTGTAGGTTTCCTTCTGATGTTATTCTTTATCGTGAAGCAGAGATAATTCATTTGTAATACGCACATCGTTTTAGAAAAATCTGTGGGACATTTCAACTTCAGATCCTCGATTGAAAGGCCGAGCTCCAACCATTATGCCCATCTTACAGTTTATATTTTACGGTGAATAATTAAAAAGCAATGCCACGTAGAATTTAGTTATGATTTTTGTCCCTAAATAATACTAGATGATGCGCACTCAACAGTGTCATGCTGACAGATGGCGTTGATTTTTATCAGCGAGCCATTGTATCTAGTGATTTATTTTACATAGTTTTTGCCACTAGGTTACTTTTTAACTGTTTGCCACTAAATCGCACTAAACTACCACTAGATTTTGACACTAAATAAAATAAATTTGCCACTAATATACACCTATTTTTGTCCCTAAATTGCACTAGTAAAATACTTTTTAACTTTTTGCCACTGAATCGCACTAGGTAATGTGCACTTTACGCTGTCATGCTGACAGATGGCATTGATTGTTCTCAGGGAGCTATTGTGTTTAGCGATTTACTTTAGATATGTTGCATTTTAATTAACGGGTTTACAACAATGGTATTTGCTTTATAACGTTATAACTCATAGAATAAGTATATATCAAGATGTTATACATCACACGTATACAAAGTACACATCGTTATATACGTATCTTTATACACGTATCCTCGGATAACGGGATATTTTAGGGGGTATGTAAAAAATATACGCAATTCTGTAAAATGATGTAGCAAAAAAGTCGTCTATTTGTGGAATTCTAAAAATTGTTACCCTCAGTATGAGACACTATTAAGTCCCCGTGAGGAGATAACTAGTGAAGGAAGCCTGGAGCAATTACCCTCACACTGTTATCATGGAAAGTTAGATAAATGTGACATAATTTCATGGGGTGCAAGCTGTTTAATTTAGTTCACTGCGCGGTGTGTGTGTGTGTGTGTGCATGTTTGTGTGCGTGTGCGTGCGTCCCCCGACCTGGTGGCGGTAGACGAACATCTCCTCGGGGTCGTCGTCCCAGTCGCTGTCCCAGAGGTCGGCGGCGGCCAGCCCCGGCTCGGAGCTGGGCGTGTGCACGCCCGACGTGCGCGGCCGCGACACCGCCACCTGCCGGGAACCACACGCGACCGTCAGCACCGCTCGCTCGCCGCTTGCCCGCAGGTAACCCCCCTGAGCCTGGAGGTAACCTTGATCCGAGCGCTTGACGCTGCCATTACGCTAAACCGAGAGCTCGATATTAAGGTCGATCGATAGAGGTCGACCCTTTTGGGCAAAGACAAGCTTTAAATTGAGTGAGTATTTTGTTTCAATAGCAAAAAAAATTGGGACAGGATTTTCAAAATAATTTGTATTGGGGTCTGAGGTATCAGATCATTTGGTAAATAGGGGATGTCCTACCTAAATTAATTTGGAAACCCTGTTTTAAACCTGTATAGATGTTGCAGTTAAATCTCCGAAATAACAAAGGGTTCAAAATGTAGGAACTAATCTATATGTATACTGATATATAAAAATAAGATGGTATGTGTATGAGTGTTACTCAATCACACAAGAACCACTGGTGCGATTTATCTTATTTAACTAGTCAGTGTATAGGCTATTTTTTTTTTCGATATTTTTCACTATTTAAACATGGCGATTATTTTAGTATGTTACTCAATACACCGCTTAGTTTCAGACTTTCATAATTCCATTTTAAATATAAAGAGAACGCTAAAAAATAACAAACTTTTGATTTCATATACGAGGTTAACATTAAATTTTCCATCCGGAAGGTCTTTATCACTTTTCATGTGCCTCCAACGGTTAGAGAGTAAACTTTACATTTTTTGTCACGTAGTGAAGCGCGGATACTTCAACTAGTAAACAAATAAACTATAACCAATATAGCAATGATATCTAA
Organism: Cecropterus lyciades; assembly: GCA_002930495.1. Taxonomy (NCBI): domain Eukaryota; kingdom Metazoa; phylum Arthropoda; class Insecta; order Lepidoptera; family Hesperiidae; genus Cecropterus; species Cecropterus lyciades. The sequence continues at coordinate 279,030 of MOOZ01001720.1, read as the reverse complement.
GGAAAAACATAAAACTTATCGCTCGTAGGTAATGAAAATGAACTGTAAACAATGAGTAATGGCTGGTTGTGGTTAATTATAAATATTAATTTTACACATATGTACTAAATGTTCAATACAGGCAAATATATATACATAATTAATTTGTTTTTATACCATATCTAATAATACCGTAAAAGGATGAAACTAGCCGGTGGACACGTATAACAGGTTCTAAAAATGATGAAACTTATCACATATGTTATTCTGATTCCGAGAAATGAATTTGAGTTTCCTATTAGTTTCCCCGTCTCAAATACTCTTTATGCATCATATTTGTTTATTACGTTTTATTAAGCAAGAAACATTAGAACGGATGTCGCATATTGTATTTGATATTACGATTGGATTAGTTCTCGATATTAGTGAACATACCTGCTATAGTCCTTTGCACCAGTTTTTAGTTAAGTTAAGTGAGTTTAATGAGTCAGACACTTATATGAGCTCATCCAACGTAGCAAATTGATATGTGACAACGCACCTATTGAAAACATAAAGAATCAAATGTTATTTGAAATGAAGATTTTAAAAGAGGTGCGAAAAGAGCTTTTCTTACAAGCGAAGCCGAATGCTCTGATGTTGCAAACATCCATAGGCACCATACTTTCCATTAGGTAGCCCATCTGACTTTTCGTAAGGTTAAACCTAGAGAAAATATTTAGTGTTCGATACTCATTTCCGTATCTCTCTTGACCGATCAGTATCGGAACATCGGAGTAGAGTAAACTTTCCGAGTTGTAGGGAGAGCTCGAACCAGCAGAAGTTAAAGGAGTCGCAACCCTGTGTTTTGGCTTCGGTAACCACTTACCACAACTCATAACATTACATCACACGTGAAACTTCGTAAAACTCACATGTCGATGCTTTGCATGAATAACCTTAAAATTCAAAATTCTCAGTTAATATACAGTTTTATCTTTATTATATTATTTTGGAGTTGAAAAGTTAGTGTAATGTGGTAAATAATATATTAATAATAATTATTATTTTATAATACTAAATTAGCTAATAGGATGCAGTCCAGATAGTTAGTGGCTAATGCCGCTCTGGATCAACCAAAGATAAGATTAGCGTATTACCTGAAGTTGGCTACATATAAGTTGCTACTCCTGAGGACTAAGTTGAAACGCCTCGAATAAGTACGTCTTCCTTACCACACCCTTCAGACCAGAACGCTGCTGTTATTAGGCAGAAATAGGTGTGGCGGTGGTGCTTCCGGAGTCGAACCATTAACTATTTCTGTTATTTTAAGTGTATTCGTTAAAAAACAAAACTCATTGTTTATTTTTTACTTCTCATGTAAAATTGGCGTTTTAGTGTTGTGTAATTCTTCAAAGCAGGGCTGAACAGTTGTACACACCCATTTCTAATAACAACAGTGTTAAGCGCTACTGCAGCCTCAAGTAAGACGCTAATTTTATCTGGGGTTGATTACAAATGTCCACGGGCGGCAGGGGCCACTTACCATCTGGTCTGCATGCTCGTTTACTACTTTCATATAAAAAAAACATACCTCAGCGTGTCCCTTCCCGCCGGGCCCCTTCATCCGCACGAACTCGCAGCGCGCCGCCGCGCCCGCGCCGCGCGCGCCCAGCAGCCCGAACGACATGCGCTGCGCCACCTTCGTCGACAGCGACGATTGCTGGAATGTACGGACGCACACACTCGTCACCTCACTATCATAATTAATATATCCAGGTGGTAGGACCAGTGTAGCTCGACCGGGGAGGTACGAGTTCTAACGCATCTGTGATCGACATCAGATACAACCTCTGACCTATATGAATTTGCTTACAGATATTCATGGGCGGCATGTAATTAGGATGCACTGTAATTACAGTAGATCAATTAGAATTACGGTACTGTATTGTCAACTCTTATACTGTATTGGATCATTACAGTATACAGTAGAATTTTATCTAGATTATGATCGATGAATGACCTTTTTGTTTTGTTTTTTTTGGTCATCAAATTATACAAAACAATGAAAGTAGATGTCCTTCTTTTTTTCCTTGATCAAAATTGTCATCTACTGTATTTTTGTTCAATATTCTGTAATTACCAGTCAAATCTACTGTAATTTTATAATCACAATCTGGAAGCACTGATGAGCGACAGTAACTACTTACCATCAGATGAACTGCATGCTCGTTTGCTACTTCAGTCTAATAAAAATGCTACTTCAATCAAATAAATTATAAAAAAAATTATATGTGTCAGAACATAGCAACACTTATAAAGGCAAGATTGAAGGGTGGTGTCTCCGGAGTCGAAACATCTCTTAAGACGGAACTCTTCACTATCTCTTATCATATCTTATGCTTACAAGTATAGTAGACAGTTATATCTGTAGGTGTAGCGTACCAGGCGGCGCTTTATAGAGGGCGGCAACATATCACAAATAAATATTAATCGAATATAAAGTGAAAGCCAATATAAGAATTAACTAATATTGTAAGCAGTGAGATAAATGCCAAACATAAAAGGATTTTACTTTTTTTTATCATAGCGATAATGAAATGACTATTATGATCCATCGGAAGACATTTTTGTTGACGGACTGTCCCTTAAAAAATCATTTTTTCTTTGGAAAATAGTATCTCTTTTTGGAAATAAATCTTAACTGTTAATGTTTTTTAACTTTGATTCAAGTAAGTATATTTCAATACGATATTCTGCGTAATACTGTTGTAAGTACAAACAACTTACACACATGATCGCATACTGTAGGATAAATGTAAGGCTTTAAGTAGTCTACTAGGTAATACCCTTTAAATAAGTTAAAAGCGTAATGCCCTTGTATTCTGATTTTGTGAGCGCTTGTAAACATAGAAAGTATTGGCAAATGAGAAAATTTCCAAAAAAACCTTTAAATATAAATATTTGAGCGCTGATAGGCTAAGGGTTGAAACTCGCTCTCTCAATTGAGGAGTCCGAGACTCGAATCCCGGACACCCACCTCTAATTTTTCTAATATGTTGTGCATATTAGAACTACTCTACGATAAAGGCAACCATCGTGAAGAAACCTACACGCCTAAAAGATCTTTAAGAAAGTTCTCTACGGTGTGTGACGATACGGTGTATAGGTTAAAACTCTGTCACTCTGAGATGTGACCAATCTGAAAGAAAATAATGGGTTGAAGGCTATATAAATATTTGTTATAGATGAGACTTACTTTAACTATATTCAAATACACTACGTACACTGCTCTTCCATTTCATAATTTACTCTGGAAGAGTTCGTTATAAGTTTGAAGGTTCTTCGGATCATACCCATTTTTATTTAAAAGTCTGACTTCCGTACGTGTGCTCATTATATATAATGCCTCTTATATAATGTCTTAGATTTTACAGGGCATTTTATTATACAATTTTGCTACATGAGTATAAACGTAACAAAATGATAAATACCGCCTTCGTTTAGTTTTCATGTAATCGGTATTGATTAGTTCCATATAAAAATGATGAATTTAGCCGGTACACAAATGTCGCGAGTTAATCATTATTCCACCGGCGCATAATGTGCCGTTAGAATTTGACAGCAGATTAGACCTCGCGTTACGTGCTCCGTGCTCAGTCCGCTATACCAGCGCTTGCTTATCTAGATTCTAGGCTGCAATATGCAATTATGCTGTTAAAAATATTTGCTCGTAGAACCATGCTTTTTATCTACGTGCACGTGCCAGTTCCTTGCATAACCTGTAACATATTTGTTTCCAGTAAGAGAAAGACAGTCACTGACAGTTTTATTATGATACCCAAAATGGACGTATCTATGGTTCTATACTGAATTTTCACACCTATTTCAAGCGTGAAGCAGTTTTTGCGTTTCGTCGGAACTGTTGGAAGACTTTGGTTGCCGGCTCACTTTAATATGAGGAGACTATTTTAGTCCTCGGGAGCAGCAACGCATCTGATCGACATCATTTATTAATTTAATTATTTATTAATTTATATAGCCAGTTACAGCGAATTAGTCCAATTACACTAATGACGAAACTTAAATTGACATACAATAGTAGATAGAAACAAAAACAGTTAAGAGAACTAACAAAAAGTAATGATAATAATATTCCTTATATAAAAAGGTCCAAGTAATTCGGTCCAATAATAACAATAAAATAAATGTCCAAGTCAGTCAATTGAAATCAAATAACAATTGAAAATAAAATAAAAAGGTCAGTTTATTATATATAACATTTATCCATCACGCATTCGTTTCACAGTAGTGCAGGCACTCCGATAAGATCATCTTCCACTCATCAGTAAACAAGTTTACATGAGGCGCAGTGGCCAGGAGAGCATTAAGCGCTGCTATATAGATTGCACGTACTAAGTAAAATGAAAATAAAATACATATTTTTATACAGTAAATACGACATTTCATTCGGAAAATGAGTCCGGATGACCTTTTCAGCTGACAAACAACGTACAGAACAAACACGTCCAATCAACCGCGGGTCGCGAGCTTATTTTTCAACAGCGAGCTATAACAATGGCTCCAACGACGCGACATTTTCAATCATATCTTGAAACACGGTGTCGTAGTAAACAATAGTAGGCTCCGGACGACGCTAATTACGGACACGTGCGTCGCCCGCGCGGCACGCAGCGGGAACGTAAACACCATTCACACCACAACGTGATGATACAGCTGCCACTGTGATCACAAAATATACAAACAGCAGGTAACTTGCATTAACGATGACTAATGAATTCAAATAATCATAAACCAAGTCTTTTGAGCTCATAATTTGAGCTTTGGGTGTTATACTTGTCAGTATTCTCCTTACGAAATAAAATGAAATGTTCTTATTTTATATGGACCTATAGGAGCTAACTTACAAATTGACATTTACAATAGTTTTTATTACACAACCACTGGATTGGAACACGACCTCAACTGAGAAGATCCGGCACGAAAAAACGCAAAGGAAATTTTATTATACAAAAATGCCTATCGCACTTCAGTTCGTAGCTCGTAGCTTTTAGCTAGTAGCTCCATTCCCTAAATTCTTCAGGTAACTTAGAAGAAGTTGAAACAAACAATCATAAGCCAAATTTCCAAAAGGCAAAGACCCTAAATACTGTAGGCAATTGAAAACATCAATTCAGGACGTCGACCCGACATGAGAACACCCCACCAACCTGCTTCGTAGAGAAAATATTTCGTCACGTTTTCCACGATTTTTGTCCATTTTGGGTAAGTAATTTGTTTTTAATTATTATTTCACGTTCAAGTTAAAAACATATACGTTTTCTTTGAAAAAGAACAAATCCACGAATTATAAGAATATTAAACTGTTTAATTATTTGGTATAAAATTAAGGTTAAACGGTTATTTACTTTCATAGAGTTTCAAGAAATATTTAATAGAAAATTAATAATAACGTGGTTGCATGTAACCCATTCAAAGTTCAATGAATTGTGAACATTAATCCACTCAGCAACGAAAGTTTTTCAAATGTATAATAATAATAAGTATTTACATACGAATTGAAAAGTTAAGTTTATTCCCGAAAACATGAAGCTTGAACATTATATAATACACGTACATAACGTATAACACTTGTATTTAATTTTATAGTGTATTATATTACATATTAATAATAGGTAGCAAGTATATAACAATAAAATAATATTAATATATAATATACGGGCTGACTGACACGTAACACACTACTTCAATCGGTAGATCTGCTCAGAATGTTTTTTACGAGAAATTCCTTATTGTATATTTCTTAAGGTAGCTGGGGGATGAAATCTTTTTAATACCACAAAACCTTACATAAATACTGTGCTATTGATATTGTAAGTTAGAATGTTCATGTGCCTCCCATTATGTGACTCTGAGCGGAGGCGGCGCGGAGGCGGCGCGGCGACGACACTGCGGCGTCGCGGCGACGCGACCACTTGTTGATATGCCTCCCTGGACGCCCCTCCCCAGCCTCCCCGAAGGTCGCTCGCAATCACTCTTGTTTCACTTTCTACCAATCAATAAATCACATCGAAAGGGGAAACTGCAGGACTTCCTTTTGGCACCTTTTACACGTGCCAACTGATTTTAATTTACTCAGATGGATCTTACGTAGCTTGTCCCCCCCCGCTTTCATCCCGTGCCAAGTGAGTCACTTGGCTGCCTTGTAACCACGACTCATAAATCGTATTTTAACTTAACTATTTGTAAAGTGAAAAATTCTTACTAAATTGAAACTTATTTCTGAAGTAACTGCAAAAAATTACCACTGAATTTGGTTTTTATCTAATTGCGCTTGTAAGAAAAATAACGATTTTGTATGCATAAGTTTGAAATAAGATAATACCTATAATAGTTCCTAATTTCTAATCAATATAAAGCTGTATATTCTTCATATTTGTAGATACCGAACTGCCTAAAATGTGCAGTCTTTTATTTGCTGGACAGCACCATTACAGTGACAGATTTGCAAAGTTGCCAAGTGCGAGTCGGACTCGCAGGTGAACGATAATGATAATGCTACGGAACCCCGTAGCATTATCATTATCTACCAACATAAGTTTGTTTTTCAGTGCTTATATGAATTACAAAATTGTTATTCAGTTTTTGAAAAAGTGCTATATTTCAAAAACTATCAAACGTATCATGTTCGAACCAATTTTTGTTGAAAGTTTTCCTTGACATCTACAACATATGTTTTATCCAGATTTTTCACTCTTTTAGTTTAAAAGTAAGTAACATTTTACTGCTTTGAAAGGGCTTCTCAAACAATCGACTTTGAGGAAAAATGGTTTTAGAAACTTCAATGTCATTTTTGAAGACTTTTTTATAGTCACCTCACACGTGTACGTAAGAAACAAAAATTTTTTTGAGTTTCAGTTGCATGTTTGAGGAGCCCCCCTAAATTTAATGTATTTTTTAATTGTATATAATTCAGAAAGCGGTTTACAGAATACACCTACTCTATAGTCTTAACGGTTTCCGGATAAAGTGGCTATGACATGCGGAAAGATAGACGGACATACGGACATGACGAATGTATAAGGGTTCCGATTTTTGCCATTTTGCTACGGAACCCTAAAAACGAAAAACCCAACTGTTTAAAAATAATTAACCGTAAAGGGAAAAACACGTAATGCCCACTGCATTACTTGTTTTTCCCTTTTCGATTAATTTTATTTTATAGCAGTTGGGTCTTTAGTTCTTTAGATAATTTATTTAAGTTAACGCTTTTATTTCAATATAGATGTGAATATCTTGCTGATATCATATATGCGAAATTTTGTGAGGTTGTATGCGTGTTTGTTACTCTTTCATGCAAAAACTACTGATTGGATTTGAATAAAATTTGGCACTCAGCTTTTATGGCCCTGGATTAACACATAGGATACTTTTTACCGTGGTACATAACCTCAACGGGCGGAGCCACGTGAAAAGCTTGTATAGCCAAAGTTCAGCCAGGGAGAGCTTAATTTGAAGTTGAATGTGAAGCACGGAGTGGCGTGGGTGTCTGACGTCACACGCGTATCGATGCCGGCCCGGAGCCCCGTTAACCCCGTTTAGCTCTCCGCCGACACCTCGCTCTGCCCGACCGACTGCACTTGTCGCGATAACATCGGGGACCAGTTGTCAAATGGGAATGTCAACGAGAACGAGAAAATAACTTGTATAATGGTGTTCTAACGAAATACTTCGTGTGCATGTGTTATGTTTATATAAGCACGATATATTTGCTTTGTAGCAAGAAAAATGAACAAAAACAGGTCTGTAGGAAAATAGGCCGATAGTCCATATAGTAAGATTAAATACTACAATAGTCTTTAGTGTCATTTGATTGATAGTCAAGCCGATATACGACTTATGACCAATGTTAAGTATCTCACCACCCCGTTGCGATCAACCCATTAAACACCCTACTACAGGTGATCACCTCTCAGAATGAGAGAGCCCGTCGCAATAGTTTAGTCCGGCCTTGTAAACTTTAAACACCATTATAATTGGTTACGGAAACGACATAAAGCCTTGTACGCATGACAATAAAAACCAAAAACGAATAAATCGACCTAAACCTTCAGCGTAGGAAGCCAAAATCCAACTGAAGTACGAATACATATACACATAATTAATGTAGAACAAGTTTTCCAAGAACTTCGGCAATTAGGTATTGTGAAAGCTTAATCAGGCGGTCTTCACGTATCTTAAATCCAGTATATATCAAGTGACCAAGCGAACCACTCGACCTTGCGCCGTTGGCAGATGACGTCGTACACACATTTAAGTGCTAATTCGACGCTGATCTACATGCCCCTTGTTCATATACCCTATTAAGTGACAAGAGACTTGCTCGGCAATCAATACCAACTTCTTATTTTATTTCTGGAACGTATTCTAGGCGTTGACATAATTAATTAGCAGCGCACTAGCAATTACGCGAATTATATATAACTAGCTGAGCTCGCGGTTTCACCCGCGTTTAAAAGAAATTTCATTGGTGCTCCGCTCCTGTTGGTCTTAGCGTGATGATATATAGCCTATAGCCT
>MOOZ01001720.1:234766-260295 GCA_002930495.1 Cecropterus lyciades | reverse complement strand
TATATGTATGTTGGAACTTATAAATTTCCTCACCTGTCTTATGCGACCTTCCTATCACCATAATAAACTATATAAATATTTTAAGTATAATATCCTGCTCGGGCATCAGTTAACTACAGACGGACGCCAATTGCACTTATTTGGCAAACAACTCCCACATTACGGGGTCAAGAGCGTATTTAGGTTCTTAGAATTTAACATTTACTTATATAAACTATCCATTATTATTGTTCTGAAAATCGTATTGTTCGAATGCAGATAAATAAATTCACAATAGACAAAGTTCAATCGTGAACACACTAGAGATGTGATAAAGTAAATTCAAAGAAATCTGACTATGAGCTATGCAACACTGAAATGTTAGACACTAAGCAAAGGATAATAAAATATTATAGTTATATCGCGGTGGATTGAGTTTCTCTTAGCTACTTATTTATCTTAACAAAAAATACAAAGTACGTTTGAAGGATTCCAGACACTGTAATATTAGAACAAACTGTTTCTTTTTTCTTTATATTTATTTTCTTAAGTAACCATTAAAACACAGCTTTGTTGAAAACAATGAGAGGTTGAATACAAATGACAACAAATAATTCGTTAGTCGGAGACATCTTTTTTTTCAGATGCTACATGTAGCTTCTGTACACTTTGTACTGTACTTTTTCTTGGCTCCTAGTGAAATGTTTGATTATTGAAATCCAGTATGAATCACATTTTTGTCAATAACATAATTGAGACGTGCATCTGTTTTCACTAGGGGTACAAATTTGTAGTTATCTTATTAGCTTATCCCGGTATCCGTGTCCGCATGCCCGCTCCCGGGTGAGCAGCTGAGCACGTATGCGACGCCACGGCCGTTATCGCTTCCGTTCCAGTGAGCGCCGCTCGTATCCACTGCCATTAACCATAACTATTCTACTAACCGCTACAGTTCAAATATCAATCTATATCCAAGATAAATAATATATATGTTATATATTAATATGCTTATAGGATGAATCATTAAGTTATAGACGACAGGAATGAAACAGAAAATAATATCAATTAAATAAAAAGAAATAGGTCAATTTGAACAAATACGGAAGATAATCACAAAGCATATGTTATATATCACATCAAAGCAACTTTCTATATGAATAATAAACTATAAAACACGTTATTGCGTAGCATTTTTCTTTTACACCGCCATTACCACCTCCATAAAAATAGGCTGACCATAGCAAAACACTCGTAAAGCCGACTAAACCTATACATAAAATTTTAACAACTATAACATATTAACGTAAACGTTACACTAAAAGTATTTGAATTGATTCACTCGGAAATATTGCAAAATCTTCGGAGACACAATGCAACACATTACAACATCGCGAAATAGTGTATAGTAATCCTCATTTCGCAGCGGAGCTAACATTTAGCGAGCACCGCGCGACCGCTGGACGCAGCTGCCGACAAATTGTTTTGTTTTATTGTTTGAACAACAATGCCCGTTATGAACCAGCTTTTTCACTATCTCACGAAATCTTAGCTTTTGTTCTAAATGTGGTGCAGTAGGTAAAATGTTTTGCTATTCAATTTTTGTTGAAGTCGGCAAAATTGGTAGGTTCACTAAGAAGGAATTAGTACGGACTGCAGAGCGAGTCAAATAAATGTTCGCTCGAAAATACCCTTCTTCTGTCGTCGTTGTCGATTAAAAACTAATTGATGCCTAGACGCAATATTTTTTATTATAGAGATCCTGTGGCTCCTTCCGGCCCTAAGAGCATGCGAGCTTAGGTCCGCTCATATTAGGTCGGCCCGACACTTACCGCTCGCCGGCTCATGTCTTGTTGTTCAACTTATATTGACAATCAATATTTCTGTCTAAATTAACTACAATATGTGGGCAAAACCTGCCCACGATCTAATGTGGCCACGGCCGATCTAATGTGGTAGGGCCCTATGACAGTGTAACATTGTCATAGTCATCTTGTAATTAAACACCGGAATATGCATGAAATTTGACAGATTTTATTAGCCACGGACAACGGAAATAAATGAAGTTAAATAAAGATTTATAATAAATATGTATTTTAAATAGCAATACCCCTTTTCCAATACTCCATACCAGTTAAATAAAAATAGTGCAGTTCTCATTTATTTACAACCGAGAAATTTACACGACGAACCGAGCAAGCAAGTAGAGCGTTACATAAGCGGAGGATCACGTTACCTCGTCGAAGTTGTCGACCATGAAGCAGATGTGCGGGTAGGTCATCTCCTCGCCCTCGCCCTTCGTATCCATCTTGCGCCGCGACGGCGACGCGTACACCTGACACCAACGTACATCATCAATTTCATGTTTTTTAAAAGTTACTGTAGTAAATGAGCATGCAGTCCACCTGACAGTAAGTGCTCACTGCCACCGATAGACAACTGTAAGCAACGTCATATTGAATAGGGGTTCTAACTGAAACCTGTCACAAATGCGTCGCTACTCCCGATACCTAAGATGGTTCCCTAATATGAGACTTACTGCAACAACACTTTTTCACCGAAATGCAACAACTGCTTCACGCTAGAAATAGGTGTGACGATTGTAGGTACCTCCCCGGCCGATTCATTTTCGTTCTACGCTGTAAAGTTTTCTATCTCAATTTCAACTTTTGATAGTCTTAAAGCATGTATTCTACTTGCCAATAAGTTATTTTGAATTTTAAATATTGCCAAGTAACAAAACCTACTCTCATATTTCTCTTTGATGAAAATGCAAAGTTGCAACGTCTTTGAAGTTAATGATAACAATAAAGCTTTACATTATGCATTCAATTAGGAAGTCACATGAGAAATTTATACGTACAACAGTAGTACGAAGATCTGAATATTAGTCATAACATTGAAGGTGGTAGAACTCTTTGTGGTTCAACTCCGGAAGCACCACCGCCACACCTATTTCTGCCTAATAACAGCAGTGTTATGCGCTGTTGTGTTCTGGTCTGAAGGGTCCTGAAGGGTCTGGTCGGAAGGGTAAGAGAGACATACTTTTCCAAAGCATTCCATCTTAGTCCTCAGGGGTAGCAGCGCATCTGTAGCTAACCTTAGGCGAGACTTTGATCTAACCTAAGGTTGATTACAGATGACCATGGGCGGCAGTAGCCACTTACCATTAGGTGGGTTGCAGGCTCGTTTGCTACTTCCATATTATATAAATAACAATACCTTGACTATGTACTAATAACAATCACAATAAAGCTTTAAGATAATACTTGCTTATTGACACAATACAACCGACCTACTACAGCACACTCAAGGCTCAGGAGTCATCCCACGCATAATTGTGTCATTGATTAGTTATAATTTAATTTTATTTCAATTTTAATCCAACATTACCTACATATGGTGCTCATAATTATTTTCATAAAATTGATGACGAGAATATTTACCTGGTACTCACCACGAGCCACATGTCTCCAGGACGCCCACGTCACTTAAACTTAGACTAGATCTACATAGACCTATTCATGTATTCCATGCCTGGTATATTGTACCTGAAATATTAGTCAAAATCGTTGAGACTTAACAGTGTTGAAGTCCTTGTCTCGGCAATCTCGGGCCCGGCTCTCCTGACATCGCAACCTAGTTATCGAGTACTTACCTTCACAAACAACTAAGTTATACATCGCATATTGCCCTGAAGTGTTCCCGCAAGTATAATATGATCAAATAATTGGGTAAAACTATCTTAATATTACGTACCTGAAATAATTATAGTGAGTAGAAGTATTTAAGAACATTTACTTGTTTTAATTAAAATGAAATATGTATAAATATATTACTATTTTAGAAATACTACACAAGCATTCAGTCCATGTGATGGTAAATGACCACTGCTAACCATGGACCTGAGATCGCATATTCCCCGTTCCTATAACGACATGAATTAAGACTTTTTGAGCAATTTAAGACGAGCGCCAGCCTACTTAGAGCACGGACAAAACCGCACACAACAACTTGTATATAAATACTAGTTATCGCAGTAAAGACACATCCATTAACCTTATCGCCAAAATACAGTGTTAATCAAATGTTATCAAAAAGAACGTAAACGCCGGAATAGTAGGTAATAAATTAGAGTAGGTATTCGTAACATTATAATAAAGCAGAATATACTCAGCTAATTTAGAAGTAGGTAACCTTGATTTAAAGATATTAGCAAATCCATTAATTACCGATAACTTGTAGTGTATTTTCATTAAAAAAATAAAGGTACGAAAGGAATTAAAGGTAGGAAGAAGATCTCCGAAACTAACAAATGAATTATTACTATGATACTATGCTACGTCACAGGTCGTGTGGCTTAGCGCAGATACATCAATTACGCAAGAGCTTCATTTGCATAAGATAGTATTATCTATAATTCAATTTTAATTAATTCAAGAACATGTTTATTTCATTCCTAAATAATTTCGCTTCAAGTAATAGAAACGATAATCATTTCATAACATCTGTTTTTATAATATTATAAGACAAATGAGGTTTTTAATCGGAAAGAAAATACTATAAAATCAAGGATGATTCCTATGAACACCGATTTATTTAACTATAAAATGACATATAATATGAATTAATATGACATACAATACATATTGTAATATGTAATAGGGTTTTAGGTATACAGCATAACTTACTAAAACGAACGTTCTAAATACTTATTCAGTTCGATATGTCACTAATCACGCATATCATCAAGACTACACTGATATGAATGATCTTTATATCGACAGATATACGTATGTTATTGAAGATATAGAGGATGAAAATAGCTTGCAGCGCGCCAGAGGACATCAATCCGTTGTATAAACATGGAGTCAGTGACCGAATTTTAATGTCCAGCTACAATTACACCTTGTAGGCACTCGCACGCCCGCGCATTCACAACTGTTGTGTTTCCGACTATATAAAAATCATCTTCATTTGTCATCGGATTTTTTTAAATTACTCCTTGACGGTATTCATCTTTTATCAAACCTCAAATATTTAATTAAAATACAATTATCAACTTGAACCTCAACTTAATGGATTTTGTTTAAGTAAAATGTGTTAAATTTAACAGATTTTTAGTACCTATATATCACGAAGGTTGTTTCTTTAATTCAAAACGTTATTTAAAATTATATTATTTGCTTTTTGGCAGAAACTTTACAGATTGAAATGATAATTCATATAACGGTCATTACAAGGTTGGTTTAATTTGGCATGCAATGTACACATAAGCAGAAGTTTGCATAATTACATATGATAATTATAAATAGTATAATTTGTAAAAACATGTAACGCATCGAACGTCATATATTTGTAACATCTTATACGAACCTCTGAGATAAAAATGAAGTCTTTGGTAAAATTTTATGTATTGTATAATATAAAAAGTGATATATTATATTTTTAAAAATTTTGCTCATTCAAGGGAGTGTTTAAATTTAACAAGACCATGGCAAAAACGTGGAATAAAAGTGTTATCTTGTCCGATCAACGTTATGCGCATGAGAAGATCGCCGAGTGTAGTTCTCACGCGGGAAGGAGCTCGGTGTCCCGCCTTCGGGCTCGGGTAGCAAAGGCCACGCAAATGAGTGACTGAACATCAATTATCTATACCTAAAACGTACATTATATAGGTACACAGTATACATCGCTTTTAGTAGTAGTCAGATTTTTATCGTTGAGGTTCAGTGCCTTTAGTGAGTTTATTAAGATCCGTCAAAATTACCACCGTTAACATTATAGTATTGTTACCACAGACACAGCTTATTTTTCCAAAAATATAAATAGATATTTCAATGCAGTGGCATCGTAACAAAAACCGATAGCATGAAAGCCTACGCTGATTATGAAATATTAAATTGCTCCCAAACGGCTGAGCAATAACCTCAGACGAACGTCAAATGGATCGCAGTCGTCTGTTCACAACCGTCTCGTAGATTAGTTACTTGTCATTTGCCTTTATTGTCGACTTTTTTGCAGCGCCCTTCTACCATTGTTAGCGGAGATCAAGCCGACGATCCGCGAAATAATAATACAGAACTTTTGATACGAAAAAAAAACAAATCAAGAAAAAGTATACAACATTTTTGCAATTAAATTATTTTACTGAACGACAGAAAGTTGTATGTTCGACGATACTAAAATCTGGTACCTATATAGTTACTAAAAAAATTACACTTAACAATTTACGTAGTTAACCACTGAAAAACATGTTAAGTGCCGACTTCGGAACTATGTACAAAACCGACATTGATTTAAATTATTCTATTTTATAGTGACATTGAAGTAGATTGTATTTTGTATACTGTAAAGAAATCATTACACTTCTATTTTGAATTTTTTTTTAGTATTTTATAACTAGTAGTACAGCTGTGTCTCTGCTACTTATGCAAAGATTATATTTATAATAAGCGAAACAATAACGAACACAACCTTATTCGCCATGACCTCGCCTGAATTAAGATCAGTAAACAAATTAATTATTCACTTGTTCCTTGAATAATATTATTCAATTTTCATGTATATTGTATAAATGTATTATATGTATACAATTATACATGTATGTAAGAATTATTGTGTATATTTCATTCGAAAAATGTTTTTTACTATTCTGTAACTAGTTAAGCTTTGCATATATCCGTACGTTCATGCCATTTATTTGAATTATTACAAGTTTTATTTAACTTGTGCTAGTTCGTTAGTTAGTATGTGCCGGTCAAATGTTGCCGTTGTTTAAATCAGTTAACCGCTTGACCTGTAACGGCATACGAGAATGGTTCGGTCGACAATGCATGATTAGCTCAGTGGCGACATTCTAAATCTAATATGGCGCACGCTCCAAGATAGCGGACAAAATTTTATCCACCTCCATGGTATCAAATGTAGAGCTTTGCCGAGAATATGAAAATAACATTAAGTCGGCCTGGATTCAAGATGGCGGAAGCTATAAGATGACGGACCAATTATTTTTATGGTTATCAAATGCGAGGGGCTTCTGGGAACAGATTGTTTTTTTCTAATTCTTTAACAAAAAAATACCGTTTATTTTCACTGTCACCCGTAAGACGGGCAAAGAGTTAATTGTTCAATCCCCTTTGATTATTTTAATGCGGATCTGTGTAAACGTAAAAAAGCTAATTCCAACGCAACTGATTTGATCAAAATTTGACAAAAGTATTATATGAGTATTTGCATACAGAATTGTGTCAGACGACCATTTTAATACGTGTCTTCTTACTACAATCTATTATCTCAGTAGTTTTTCATAAGTAACGCGTACGGGAAACATGAATTAGTATGAGGCTCGCTTCCGCCAACGGTTATGAATCAAAATGAGACGTCAGCGCTGTCTCTGCAGCTTGCAATAATGTGAAACTATGTGCAACACAATAGACATTGCAGATTAAATCCACTTTTATATTAGTATTCATACAATAACAAGTAACGCTTTACACCTTATTTACATATTGAATGCATTGATAATAATCATTATTAATCAGTATTTAATGCCACAAGCACAATGTATATCCGCCATAGGTATAATAAATACATTGGACATTGTAAACAGTTAGTTGTCGAAACTTCCGATAATGTTTCTTACTCCACCCCAACTGCCATTCAGAACGATTGCGTCATCATTACGCATATTTCTGATATAGGATACCTTTACTATAGATCCCCTTTCTTGCTCCAATATTTTAAACGGACGGAAGACGGTTTGGACAATAAGTATACGTTCAAAGCTCATCACTGCCCCTTTTCAGTTTCTACATGAATGCATGTGTTATGGAAACTAACGGGGTCCATATTTTGTACTAGCTGAGCTCGCGGTTTCACCCGCGTTTAAAAGAAATGTAACGTGACATACATTAACCCAAATTTTATATCTCATTAGAAAAAAAAAAAACCCCGATTTTTGAAACATTCTTCATTGGTGTTCCGCTCCTGTTGGTCTTAACGTGATGATATATAGCCTATAGCCTTCCTCGATAAATGGGCTATCTAACACCGAACGAATTTTTCAAATCAGACCAGTAGTTCCTGAGATTAGCGCGTTCAAACAAACAAACTCTTCAGCTTTATAATATTAGTTTAATAAGTAGATGTTTAGAAGAAGGTTTTTTTTCAGTTCTGATCATTCAATATTTATTTTTGCTCTTATATTCGGAACATACAGTACTCACTGATTGACTTATCTTATACGTATTTAAACCCTTATCGAAGTAATCTTACAATAAATTAGGTAGGTTGAAAATTTGTATGCTCTTTAAAGGCATTCTAATAGTATTGTTAGTGCAGTGGCGGAGGGCTAGACGGGGCAGTACCCCGGGGCCCCCTCGGACAAACAAATTATAAACTGAGTGAAAATTTCTCCCATATTCCGAATATAAATAAACCAGATAGTTTATTTGGGGCGCTAGTTTATTTTGTGCCCCAGGGCCTTTTTTTATCCAGCTATGCTACTATGTCAGTGTATTAAAGAAACCTCTAATTAGTACTCATTACTTCGGTAATTGTAAAGTAAGCGTGAGTGTGATGGCTTATGTATACTAGTTTCATATGGTTTGTAGTTTGGCAGCAGCAAATGGCAATTGAGCTAATTGATCGAATCTTCACTTATCAACGGCATGGCGCCCGCGCTCTCTTCCAACTTAATTTATATCATATTTGATTAACCTCCACTGCCATTAAATCACATATGTTCGAATGACTGTGTATCAACTATGTAGTACAACAATGTGTCGGAACTCGGTTTCTTTCAATGTAAATATCCGGTAACATTAATAACATATCCGTGTGTTTATCTTGATGAATAATAAAATAATCATAAATGTTATTGAATGTACCTATTAATTAAGTCAGTCACTACATTGACATATATATTAATTAAATACATGGCTCCTTTATAGTTTATAGTACGAGCTTTGCAACTCAATTTGATCCTTAGTGAATTCGAGTAGAAATACAGAATAGCGAACAGTTTTATGGTTAAAAGCGTAATAAAATGAAACCGTTCGTGTCCAAAACCGGATTGAGGTATATACCGATGTTACTTTGAATAATCATGTTTAGCTTGACGTGCACAACTTTGTATCCGCTACTCATTCGTGCCGTCTCAATTTTGTACTACTTTCCTTATAATTTCGTCTCTGTATGATTTAAAAACGGGTCTGTAAAGACGTGATTACTTATTGTGTAAGCACATAAGTAATACGTCTTTGGCGTAATTATTAAAACACATTTTTAAATGAAGTCCAAAATATTCCGAGAGAAATGCATATGAATCTTCATGGAAGTATTCTATTAAATAAAATGTAAATACTAGCAGCTGGATCTGCTAGATGCTGTGCCTGTCATCGCTGTGCCAACATACCGACGATATATTCAATATCTCACTTGCACGTTAGAACCTACTATATTGAGTCCCACTCGCACCCCTTTGCACACCTACTGCTATAAAAAATTGTTTAAAATATTAAAACAAAAACCGACTACTTAAAACGATTTCTTTGTTCATAATAATATATTTAATTTAACTATTTATATATATTTTCGTCGAAATAGACAAGTATAAGAACCATATTTATAATGGTCTACTTACTAGCTTTCATTTGATACCCATATCGTTTGTTATAATGTAATAATTAAAGTCCCCCCTCTTTTTCCTAATTATATAGCCTATGACACTCTAATGATATGTCATACATCACAATCCGTCGAGCCATTTGGGCTGCCACGTGCCACGTTACATACATACGCTTGAAAAACATTACCCTCCTTCTACATTAGATTGCCGAAGTTGCATAGAAAATTCTGAAAGGCCATGGCCAAAATGCGTGAGAAAAGATGCTGCCTTGAAGTTAATAATTCCAGAGATTAACATCAATAATACTGTGAATACGTTCATTTATCCTCTCCACAATAGAATTATAAAAGGGGATGTGCTTTAAATCAATTTCACAAAGGACTATAGACTTGAATACCCACTTGTGAATGAGAAATAATAATTCATAGCATTGTATGTGAAGATATACATATATATTGTTAAATCTTACTTATATTATAAATAAAAGCGACAGTTTATGAGGAAAGGTACGTATGTTTGTTACTCTATAACGCCTGTATGTTTGATCAGTTCTAAATAAAATTTACGTCCAGGGGTTTAGTTTGGTGGAATTCTGGAATATCATATATAATTGTTGAGTATTTATCCTGAAAAAATGTACGGTTTTGTTTTTTTTTTTAAAGAAATTGATGGACATTATTTTTCGTATTATGGTAGTTTAGGTCTAAAAGACAGAGTACGACTTCAAATTTTCAAAATAAATTTAGTTATATGTATGACATCTTTATTAATAAATTCACAATACAGAATCGAGTAATCATAAACTAATTTCTGTTATCAGCGATAAAGCCACAAATTGGCGACTAAAGTTGACGACACGGCATTACTCACTCGTTATTACGAAACCAAACTAAATACCCGCATGGTAACAACTGTCACTAATTTAAAGTCGTTAAAGATACGAACATTTTGTAGGTTTTATTACCCCAAATCGTGAGACTAATTTTGTACTAATTGAATAACTAAAATGACTATACTTATGTTAATGTAAAAATATTAACTTGTACGTACCAATGTCATGGCACAAACCACATAATTGACTCACTTGTACTTAACGTAATATAGTAATGTTTATTTATACAAAACTCAATCCAACTGAGAGATCCCAATCATCATCAAGAACATAATCATTACTGGAAAATCACGACGAGTACAAGTGAAAGATTGTATAGATCAATTAGTCAACTATGGTCCTTTGTCATCAATCATAAGATTCAACCTATAGAGATAATACAACCAAATGGCGATCGCCATGTTGTTATTTATTAATTACAATTTTCAATGTGTACTATATTGAAGACCACACTTCTTATGTATCCAGTAACCAGACATGAATCTATACTAATATTATATAAAATATAGTGACAAGATTGTAGCTAATAACAAGAAGTACAATTGTTTTACTGGCCTACATTCAAGGTATGTAATCGTCGTAGAATAAAGTAAAGACCGTCAAAGCCACACATTATCATATTAACAATTCTGTTTATCCTTAGACTCGTAATACCGGACTTTGCCATATTCAATATTAGCACATAAACTGTGTAGTGATTTATAACATAATAATTAAAATGACTCAAAATTTTAAGTAGCATGTGAATTTATTTCCCTATCTTTAAAGGTAAATATTACTGATACTTTAATTATTAATACCAAAATAATATATATTACGAAGAGATAAATAAGAGTTGAATCGTAGTTTCGGATGAACATCGTGGTAGTGGCAGCGAGTGATCAGCGGAGTGCGGCCGCACCGAGCGAGGGGGCCGGAGCGGCGGGCGGTGACGTCACTCGACTAATAATTTCCATTGGGGCGAGCATGCGCGAACGATGCCGACGGCACCCGAACGCCGCCGGACCGAAGCCAACCAGAGCTACATATTTTCTAGTACGCGGTCGCCTCTCCAATTCGCACGTTCGCTCGTAGCGCTCAGTCCGCGGTGTTAAATCATAATATTCTTATCGAGATTGGAGCCGCCCGGCGGGCATCGTGACAGTGTGAATGAAGCGGGAGCTTCGATAGGTGAAGCTCGACCGAAAGTGCGTCTCGCGTGTGTGGCCAGTGTAGTGCAGCGGGCGGGTACCCGTACCACCGCGACCTCGTTCCGCTCGAGAATTCACTGGACGCGGGGCCGGCGCTCCGACTTTCTATCGGGCGCACGGGAAACCGACGACCGAATCGATGAGGAGCTGCGCTCGGTCAGAATGTCAGCTCGCACATTGATCGGGTGAGTCTCCGTTACGGTGTGATGGGCGACTTCCGGGTGCTTTCTATTACGTGCAATAATAACAGATACCGACATCGAAATCCGTAATTTCGGCCGATCTGAATTTGTCAATCGGGAGTGTGTATACATCTCGGAGGCCACGCGACGGCCGACGGCGGCGAAGGCGTGAACGTTATGCCGCGAGCCACTCATTAGCGAATGGCACAAAAGAGAGCGCGACCACCCCGCTCCGACGGTCCTCGGTCCTTAACCTATAACTCTGCTTGTATCGCTTGTTTGTTTACTAATGAAATATCATGAGTACTAATAGATTTTTTAAATAAACGAATCTATTATAATTACAAATAAACAAGAATAGTAAGCTTCAAATATACGTAAAAGAATTTTGTACAATTTCCATACCATGTTGTACCCAAAATTTCCACTGTAGTAACGATGTGTAACGAACATATAGTACAGAGATACCGGTCAACATTGAAACCGGTTAGTTCCGACGACATTAACTGTTCTAATGCTGTATGTTAACGCTCTTATAAAGTTTATCCGGTTTAGACTTAATTTTAACGTAATTTGCGATAAAAACTTTATATTATTAGGTATGTTTACGCACACTAACAAATATGAAGTTTATTAAGAAAAAACATAACTGAGACAATCAGAAAAGAGAGACAATTATATACTTTTTTATCTGACCTGGAAATTGTGTGCAGTCACTTGTTGCCAAATACAAAAAAATAGTCATAACTTTCACCTGAAATCAATGATAAATGCGTTACTACCCCTAAGAACTAAGTCGGAATACCACAAGCAAAAGCATGTTCTCATGTAAACAATAAGTAATATGACTATAGATGAAACAGAATAGATTTAACACTCAGATTCCTACTCTGATCGAAACATAGTTCTACCATTTCAAACCTGTAAACAAACATGAAACAGTTTCTTATATGAATATTCTCTCAATTTCAGGCTCCATCCAACCTAATGGTGATTGGATGACGATCTCAGCTCGCTCCCTGGATAAGGAGCCGTCGCCACCCAAGCAGATCAACCTCGCGGAGCCGCTCGTCGAGTCGGTGCGCGTGTACCTCGCCAATGAGCTGCCCGCCAAGCAGCTAGCGCTGGTGCCGCGCGCGCCTTCTCCACCTACGCGCCAGCCCTCGCCGCCGCCGCACTGCGATGTCGACATAGCCACCCACACCGCGCACGAAGAGATCAAGGGCATCAACTTCGAACCGCGCCTCAAACGAAATGACTTGAACAACAACGCGTCGCGACGCCAAGACGACGCCAGACAGAGCGGCGAGATGCCCAGCCAGGCCGAACTCATGCAGCGGCAGCCGCTGCTGGCGCGCAACGTCAAGATTGACGCGCCGCAGCCCACCACCGACGAGTCCGACCCCGACCAGGACCACTCCCCGCAGCGCACGCACGGCGGCGACTTCGTAGTAGAGATACCTCCCGGCGCGGTCAGAGAGGAGAGATACCCCAAAGAAATTGGAAAAACGATAATATCCTTTTTCTTTTTGTTTATTTGCGTATGCATAAACATGATGTCCCTGTCGTTGGTACACGAGCGACTCCCGGATCGGAACACAACACCGCCGCTCAACGACATAATACTGGACAACGTAACCGCGAGAGATTGGGGCCTAGCCGTGTCAGAATACCTGATCATGATCTCCACAACCGTTGCGATGCTGCTGGTCATCTTCCATAAGCACCGATTCATCGTCGCCAGGCGTCTGTTCCTAATCATCGGTCTACTATACCTTTACCGGTCCGTGACCATGTTCGTGACGGTCATGCCGGTTTCGAGCACAACTTACTACTGCAGCCCGAAAAGCAACAATACGACGCCTCTTCTCGTCATAAAGAGGATGTTCTATTTAATTTCTGGTTTTGGACTATCGATAAACGGAAAACACACTTACTGCGGCGATTACATATACTCCGGACACACGATGGTGTTAGTTCTGAGTTACCTCATAGTGGCCGAATACTCGCCGAAAAAACTGTGGCCGGTACACTGGGCGATGTGGTGCTCGGCGCTGCTCGGTGTGTCGTTCGTGCTCCTCGCGCACGGGCACTACACGGTGGACGTGGTAATCGCATACTACGTGACGACGCGTCTCTTCTGGCTGTACCACTCCCTGCTGGTGACGCCGCACCGGAGCGGGAACGGGTACAACCACTACATGATCCAGCGCGAGTGGTGGTACTGGCTGTTCACGTACCTGGAGGGCAACGTGCGCGGGCCGGTGCCGCGACGGTACGACTGGCCGCTGCCGTGGCCGCGCACCAAGCTGTTCAGCCGGCTCAGCTAGTGACGCGCGCGCGCCCTGCCGCCGCCGGAGCGCGTATGACGCTCACCTTCTGCGAATGCCGCTTCAACACCTGCAGCTCCTTCGGACTGGTCCGCGTGCAGATGGCCAACGTGAGCGTGTAGTCGAATTGGTGCACGATCAGATTCAAGTAGACGGTCTCCTCCCAGTCGATCTCGGGATCGCCGATCGGCAGCTTCTTGGAGTCCTTGCGGAACACCTCGACGTCCGTCTGCGAACAAGCGCGGCCGGCAGGGTGGCGGATGAGCGGCGGTGAATCTCAGGGCCCGGCGGCCCGGGCCGCCCGAAAAGGACCTATGTTTGGCTGTGCTATGTGCGATCGTATAAACGTGCGGACCCGAGGGTCCGATGCCTGTGAATTGTGATAACTAACCGAGCGAGCGAGCGCTCACTCCCTAGCGCAAACTATTCTATACCGACGACCTCGTATGCTTTTATTGTTGAATAGATTTAAGATTCTATTTTAATTTTACAAATAATAATAATCGATCAATTACTCTCACCTGTTGTTAGAATTTTTGTTTTTGTAAATTGTATATTTTATAAGTGGTTATTGATAAATCTCGAAACGACAAAGAACATACTATTTAGTATTTATTAACAAACTATACTGTGATTAGTTTTTGAGGTGCGGTGAGTGATTGTCGGCGAGAAGAGTGTGGCGAGCCGCGAGGCGCTCGCTAGTGCGTACTTGTTGTATTAACGGCTTATTGTAAGAAATCATATTTTTATATGTTTAAAATAAAGTACATAACTGTTATCGAAAAAACTTTTTGTATTCCTAAAAATTGTCTGAAAGAGTATTGTGACATAAATCCAAATGGTGCTAATCAATAAAGTAGTTCTGTTTAAGGATTGTATCGAATGAAATCATCTTTTTAGAGTGTGCACACTACACTACTGATTTTTTCTGCACAACTTGATCAAATATTAAAACATATTTTTATATTAGGACATAATAGCGAAGGGAATTAAAAGAGGCTCGAGATCTAAAGTCATTACATTCACCATGGTTTATCATCAAACTTTCAACAGAATACCTGATCAGACTATAACATGAATATTATTTTATATCAATATAGTCATTTAATTAAGGAAATGAATAGAACTGTACAAGTATATATAGGTAAAGAGAGGGAATAATTAAACTATAAGAATATAAATTAAATAATTGATTGAGGTTCGTGTCTATAATCATCCGATAAAATCTATAATAAATGATCAGATACCAGATTTCTTACTATTTAATGTTACAAGTTAATAAAATTAATCAAAATAGTGCAACCCTTGCTTCTTGCATCCAGATAGAATATGCTATAATCATTTACTAATGTTTAGATAATGTATTTTGCGATCAGCCTTCGTATTTCAATAGTTTTATATATTTTAATTGAGCTTGTCACTTTCTGAGGGCAGGCGAGCAGTACAAATGGAAATAAACTTACCTCGTACTTGGGCAGATACCTCGATGAGCCCTTCACGTGTCTCTTTCTGACGAAGAACAGTAAGTCATCACAGTCAATGGATTGCTCCTCTTGGAACAGGAAGTGCCGGACAAAGAGATCTGTCCAGTAAGTAGTTCCCTGCAGCACCACAAATCCTGACTCTGCAACAAACGAGAACAGTAAACCATGTGGCATTGGTGCCTAACACTCCATCCATGATTACTTCAAATTAGAATAGACATAGACTTGTGTAGCTTAAGCAGATTTCAAACCTAATTATGTACGTAAAATGTGCAATATTCTAGTATGCTTCACATTCTGCCGATAAATGCTCGGAATTACTAAAGAAACTGGTTAATAAGTGCCTTTTAAGATTATTCTACTAAAGATGTAAACATAGAGTAGTTGTAACTTGCATAGTTTATGTCGACACAGTCGCCTCTACATGTTCGTACAGTTTAATTGTTGTACATTTATAGAACATTCTTTACATTTGAGCTTAATTTCCGTCTGGTTAGTGATAAATCTGTAAATATGGTTAACATAGTCATTACAAATATTTTCCCACGCTTTTGAGATAGTACAGAGTCACTCTCCCGATGGATTTCACTGTTACCTTACATGGATTTAATTTATTTATATATTGTGCCTCTTCATCGCAATGAATTCTGTTACACAAATGTGCATGTAATTTGTAGAGCCAATATTTGAAATATATAGTATTTTACTAAGAATCAAAGTAGGGTAGCCCGTATACCAAAAATTTATTTTATTAATTGTATTTAAATATATAAAATTAAATACACAAAAGATTTACTGTATTTGGGCAAATTCTATAATAATTTCCTAATAAAATGAATTTTGTTTGAGTTTGTATAATCAAACTTTAGTAGCAAAGATGGTAAATAATATGATTATTGTTATTTATCAAAGTCACTGTGAGTAAACTCTTAACAGGAATGTAACTGCATGTATTTTCATTTTGTTGATATTGCTCATATTCGTACAAGTCATGAAATGATTTTTGTTTTATTAAATGTATTATAAAATTTAATAACATTGATTTGATTGATATTGGTATTAAAAACAAAACATCTTGTGATAGGTACTAAACTTGACAAAGGGATAGGAAATATGGTACTTGATTATGACGAAAATATGATATAAAGTATTAAATTATATTTTATCACCACCTCTATATAATACCCAAACACACTTTTTTATAATCCATGAAAACTAAATCATTTTCCATCAAAACACGAAAATGCTGTCTCGAGCCACAAACTAACAATGATGTGGTTGTGAGTCTAGACTTTATTTGCGCTAGCAGTAGTACTTGACAATTTTTGTTTGTGATGTCTCGTGAGTCAAGTGGTTAATTTTGATGTTTTTTTTTTTTAATTGAAATATGATTTAAAAAATACATTTTAAAATAATACATTCACTTTTATGCATGCCACTACATAATTATTTTAGCCAACAGGCGCAAGTGTTCTCTATCCTGATCAACTTTCCTAAAAAAATCTATTCGAAATTCCGTGTGTCACTTGACTCTTGTTCTCTTACAGGCCGAAAGTACAACTGAGTTTTGAACGTCAGATTGTTTTTCGTTCAGAGAATAAACAAACTTGTGCGCCTAATTCAGGATTTTATATAAGAGATTTGCATTCAGGGTTTCCATTTTGGAAATAAGAATACGAAAAACCGATCGAAAATCTGTACGTATCCGCCGCACTTTAACTTACAATCCTTAATTTTTTATTAATTACCTTTAATTTTACGATGTTGTCATAATTTTCCGTCATTACTGTATACTAATTAAACCTGTATCATGCAACTATGTGGAATTCATTTATATTGTACTGTGAATTCAACATTAATTTAACAAATTTACAATTTTGAACATTCCAAAACTATGACTTTTCTTTAATATTATGTTCCTAAATAAATGAAATAATTGGGTCAATGGGTATAAATTTCAACTCTCACTAAAATTTATATCACCAAACTTTGTTCATACAGAGCTCAACTTTTTAATTTAGAATATAATTCACAAATAATATGTCTGAAATGCAACACACTTAATAATATTATCTCATGTTGGTATTTCTGCGAGTGCTTGTGAACTTCAAATATTTTATAAACTATAGGAGCATTATATGTTATTAAACTTTTTAGTTGTAATATCTGTTGTTTAAGTTAGAGAGCATTATAGATAATAATATAAGAATAGGACATCTGAGTATTTGTATATTTGTAAACTGAAGAACTGGCCTGATATAACGACAGCCTAAAACCAAAGCCCCATCAGAACCTTAAAAGGAATTATGTAATATGTAAGTAGTACTTTCAAGATGTAACTAACCATTTATACCATTGCTGTTGTAAAATAAAATAAAGTTCAATAAATGTTTTTCTTAAATATATTGTTTTACTTCTGCAGGTCTCAGTTTATTTTTCATGAAGTGGAAAACAAATGATATACATTATTTCTTATACACATATGGGGAACTGCTAGTATTGGCATAGGTAATTTCTCAGCTTAGAATATGATCTTCCACTTGTCTCTATGGTGTCATACATAGATGTGATGCATATCACATGTATGTAGAATATTATATTGAGCTCCTCTATACTAGTAAGTCTTTCATAGCCCATCCTTTAAAATAATGTTTCTTATCTTAGAGGCAAAAAGTTTAAGTGTAAAAACAAATTAGATAATTGCTTACAGGTTACTGATTTTATGATATTTTACATCTTTCAGACCTAGACCTGGACCAGACTAGTGGCCTAGGAAAGCACCAGTTGAGAAATAATTACTTATGTTTAACTACTACAAACGGAAACACAAGATCATTTTGATCATCTTCAAGTTTCTCAAAAACTTGAAATGATCAAGGATCATTGTGTGAAGCAGTTTTTACATTAAGGTGGAAAAGTGTGGTAGACAAATCACCATATAAGGCAACCACCTCAGTCCTCAGGACTAGCAATACATTTGTGATTGACTTCAGATACTGTACTTGTTCTATGTGATGTTGCTTACAGATGTCCATGGGTAGCATTAACAACTTACCATCAGGTGGACTGCATACTCATTTACTTCAATCAAAAAATGATTATCATAAGAAATAATGCAGAGGCTCACAACTTATTGCAACTGAATATTAAATAAAATACTTTTCCAAGGTGGTAGAACTCTTTGTGGTTCCACTCCAGAAGCACCACCTTTCTGTCTAGTAACAGCGGTGTTATGCATTGCTGTGTTCTGATCTGAAGGGTGTGGTAAGGGAGACATACAACTTCTAACAAGAAATCCTGGCCCAAAGCTTTGCTTTTGTTACGACACTAGACTTCCCTAAGAAGCATTCACTAAAGTATTGCTATTCAGTGTAAATTACTAATATTTTAGGCACCAGACACAAACTTCTATAACTACACCCTTGGAAAAGTTTTGCTCTGGTCTGGTTATTTTGATGCCCCTACAGAGACTGCGCCCTATGTCTGGGTACTGTTTGCATCGCCCTCATTACAGCACAATTATATGATGATAAATTATAACATTTTATCATAATCATCAACCACTACTATCTGTACTCTGTACAGTCCTGGTGCCAGTGTCTCATATCATAATACGTAGAGTATCACCATAGCAAAGAGCAGATTCATAGATTATACACATCATAGAATAATTTTTATAAGATAACTCACGAACGTTTTTCTCATCTTAAATCTAAGGGAAGTTATTTCGCAGTTCTTTTGACTCATAGTAGAATCTGCGGGTTGTAGTCAACAAAAGAATAAGAAACATTAATAACATTACTTAATTAATAAATAATAATAGATAGCACTTACCATCCTTCATAAGCTGCCGCATCTCCTTCGTGCGCTGAAAATTAATCTCCTCGAGCAGCTGTTCCAACATGGTGGCATCCTGCAGGAAAGTCGACCCTCCCAGAGCCATTCTTCAGGTGGATGAGGATAATTCCCGCGAAACTCTCCAAATAAACAGTCACGCTTCATATGTCAACACATCCACGCTAAATTTAATAAATAAGCTTATAAATTGAATGGACACTAGAACACTCTTCGATAGTTCAGATTAAATTCAAAATAATTTAACGCGTTTATATAAAAAAAAATGTAATTGGAATTTATTACAGGAAACAAACAAAAATCATCTTATTCTTATTGGGTTGTAAATTTCATACAGCTGCAAAAAACTAGCGCAAAGATTTACACTTTAGACCGCATTTACACATTCGTGCAAGTAAGGGCGAGTCGACACACGAGCACAAATATGTAAACGCTTGTTCGTTATCTGCTTTGTTATTTGCCGCATCGCTCGTGACGCTACGTCCGCAACAAGACTTTTCAACAGTATTGTTTATAATTTATTAGTATATAATTTAATAGTCATCAAATTTCGTTACGCACACCTTTCTTTCAATCTTAACGCATAATATTTAAAATTAAAATTTAATGTGCAATTATGATTTATTTATGCAATTTTTTTTATTCGATTCGGTGCTCCAATAAAATTTATAATATTGATTAAGCAGCCGCGAGCATAGTGTATTATATATACTACATAAGTACCTGCAGATACAATATATTTTATTACTGAGACATATCGATGATATCCCTAATTACAAATTTTAAAACGGAAATTAGCGAATAAATCTAAAACCAATTGAATATCTTGCGGAACATTTCGTCGAATGGCTAAGAGAATTGCAGGTCACGGGTGTAAATGCGGTATTATACTTTATCTTTATATCCCTGTAGTACCTATATATCTATAGAGTATTGCCAATACATTAGAGATTACCATAATCCAAAAATTAAGAATTGTCAAGTTGAGATAAAAATGCAGAATAGGGTGTCCCCCCTAGCCGATTTGACTTTCCGATTAGACTATCGATTGAAGTTAAAAAGATAAAATGTGCCTTTCACACCATATAATTTAATAGACAATCTAGTCAATCATGAACAATTTTCATAAAATGGCATAATAAAAACTATTTATATATTTACTTATTTTAGAACCTGTAATGTAAAACAACTAGCCAGCGAAAGGTAAAACTGCCGGGCTAACGTACTGGTAACGGATCAAAACAGAAACACTTAATGTCTTAATCCATCCAACTGTTGTAAAAGCTGTCGGCCTGACATAAATTAATGTGAACTGACACAGTCTGAACAAGACTGACGAAGCTCACTTCACTTTGTGAAATATTGGTGACATTCTATTTACTATATAGTACAGTGCTTTCAATCAAAAGTATCTAAGTAATATGTGGAGCCCGAAATGAACCACGAAACCGAGACGTGTTAAGTTTTACCATAGACTTATTACATGAGTTCAAAGTCAAAATCAGCCCTTTGAGGTCCACTGCTGGACATAGGCTTCCCAAACGGCGCCATTCTAACCGGTCCTGTGCCTTTTGAATCCAACGGTTTGCCACAGTGTAGATAAATATGACAAATTAAGTTGTCAGTTACAAATGACACTATGCATTTATACTCTGAACTGCCAGCTGACTGAGCGTGACGTCTGCGTCTGACACTGACCGTCAGCTGTCTGTCACACTAAAAATTGAGTCAAAGATTACAAAATTAACTAAAATAAAAATCTGATGTAACCAAATGTGGAGAATGGAATAACATATCGTATAATTTTTAGTTTTAACCATGTTTTAACAGAAATATCTAAATATGTCTGGGCTCCAGACTCCAATTCAAACGGATCACTTTCAGCGTAATACACGAGCAAAACCTTATTAGTGTCGATCATATCGAGAAAGTTAGCATATAGTTTATTACCGAAGCAATTAATAATGTCAACCGTGGGGTCGTCGGCAGCGAAGTTGCTGCGAGGCGTTCCGGGCGCGGCGCGGCTCGTGGTGGTGCCCGCTCGCCGAGTGTGCTGCAGAGGAGTGTCTTTGACTCCCGGACAGCACACCTGCGGTCGCAGACGATATGTCGTCGGCGCCGCCACTCTAGGCCTCGCGCTGCTAGCTGCCGATCACGTGTTCAACGGTACTTTGTTGATTTATCAAACATACAACATCAAAGCTACATATTTTGTTGGGTAAAAAAAAATTCGTTCATGATGGGAAAGTAGCTTATGTGCATGTAAACTAAGTAATTGTTAGTGGTCACAGCTGTCTGTGAAGATGTATAACCAACTCCAAATATAACAGGAGTTCAAGTTGAAACCAATCACAGATTAAAAAATGTGAAGATAGTAATCAAGCAGTGAGATCTTAGCCTAATAATGTGAATTGAGTAGGTATATAACCACTAGTGTTCACATAACCTCAAGTACCTCTTTGGTGTAATTTGTCATTGTCATTTTACTTTCAGAAAAGCGATTTTTCAAAGCTGCCAGAGTTGGAAACATTCAAGAATTACGTAGGTAAGTGCTGATGTCTATTAACACAATTTTGTATGAACCATCACATTTGTTCATCCATAGCATGTTAATAAACTTAAGGTGAGGAGAATAGTAGTACTGACTTACACATTGCATTGCTTCAGTAGCCATTATCTGGTCTGTAGGGTAACATAAAATCAGAGTGCATTAGTACATGAGACTGGTGTTGATGCAATGGCGTAGTGTGGACAGAGGCACAACGCGCACTGAGCAGCACATTTTGCATCCAGCTCATAATAGGTAAAATTGTTCAAAACATAGTTAAAAATGATATTTCAAAACTATCCATATTCCAGTATAAAATCTCAATTTCAACAAAATTTAACACAATTTCAACGAAACAGTAAATTTTATCATAAAATTTCTTCTAACAAAAATTGTAGATCATAAAGTTATCTATAAAAAAAAGGTATCAATACTTTTTTCCTAAGAATCACCATTTCTGAGATATAACCATTCAGAGAAAAGGTATCAATACTTTTTTTCCTAAGAGCCACTGTTTCTGAGATATAACAATTCAAAAAGTTGTAAACATCATAATATGCATAAGTATGCCACGTTTTTTTAGGGTGCCGTAGGAACCCTTAGAGATTTTTTCATGTCTGTTTGTCCATCCATCTGTCTGTACGTCACAACCATTTTATTTGGAAACTATTAAGACTACAGAGTTGAAACTTGGTAGGTAAATGTATTCTGTAAACAGCTTTCCAAATTATGTACAAAAATAAAAAATATATTAAATTTAGGGAGGTTCCTATCATGGAACTGAAACACAAAAAAAAAATCATCTTACCTACACGTGTGTGGTGCTATAGAAAGGTCTTCAAAAATGACATTGAGGTTTCTAAAACCATTTTTTCTCAAAGTCGATTGTTTGTCTCTAAGTTTTAAACTAAAAGAGCGAAAAATCATAATCATAACATAACTTTGTAATTTATATAAACACTATGAAAAACAAACTTATGTTGGTAGTTGGAAAACTGTTCAACTGTATTTATTATGATATAACTTTATTAATGATAATGCCATGGAACCTTTCGCCTGCGAGTCCGATTTGCATTTGGCCGGTTTTTTTAGACAGATGGACTATCTGATGGAAAGTAGTCACCGTCGCCTATTGACACTTACAACATCAGAGGAGTCGTCATCGCCGGCTGTGAAGAAGAGCTCTTTTCGCACCTTTTTGAAGAGCCCTATGTCGTAACGCTCCGGGAATACCTTTGGAGGAAGCCCATACCACGTGTTGCACGTCCGTGGCAAAAAACGAGCTTGTAAACCGAACCGTGGAGGACTGCTACGAGTTGGTGTGGTTGGAACTTCATCATTCGGCGAGTGCAGCGGTGGAAAAACCAGATCAAAAAGTTCCTGAGAACACTCACCATTGTAAAGCCGGTAGAACACGCGGAGGGAGGATATATGTCCATCCGAAGACTTAAGAGTTCTAAGCAATCGGCGATCCCTGGGTCGTTGACGATTCGGATCGCACTGAGTCAAGTTGGTTAAGTTGATATTAGACGCCCCTGCCCAGAAGTGCGATAGTGCGAAGTATAGTACTCCATTTGAGGTCTCACTTGAGTCTTATAAGGAGATGGTCCACAGTGAAGTACCACTTGGCTGAAAAAGCCCAACTTCTTCGATGCCAACTTGGCCTTAACATCCAAATGACCCTGAAATTTCACGTCACACGAGATGTCAACTCCCAGGATCCCCATGCTTTTGTCAGTGGTGAGCGCAATCCCTTGGAACCGTGGCGCCATGGGGCTCTTTTAGCGGTACATGACTTGTGTCCTCATGGGGTTAAACCCGTCAAGGTTAAGTCAACCTCATTCCGAGACCCACTCCATAGTCATCTGTATAGCACGCATGCTACCAACTTGTTGCAGTACATCATTGATATACAAAATGAACAGCGTAGGGAAATTAAGTATAACGGAGCATTAAGGTACACCAACATTCATGGACTTCATGTGTGAGCCGCACATATATACTATACATCTCTGAAGCTGTAATATAAATAAAAATATTTTTCTTAACTTCAGTGTTATTTTTTTGTCTAATTTGACTAGTGTGTAAGTCAGAGTCCAGGAGCCCTCCAAGCTTGAGGACCCCGGGGAACTGCTCCATCTAGTCCTCGGGTAGCTACGCCACTGTGTATACGTAAATAATGTTTAACGTTGCTTCTAAATGTTAGGTGTTTTTTATAAATTTACTATAACCAACTTCAGGCCACTTACTTATAGCATCATAGAGTCGTCAATTCCTTACAGGCAGGTGGAGGCGTCGCGCGACAGCGGGCGCGGCGAGGAGGAGGGCGGGCCGGCCGACCGGCGCCACTCGCTCGGCTGGACCGCGCTCATGACGGCCGCCGCCAACGACCAGCCCGCCGCCGTGCTGGAGCTGCTGCGGCTGGGCGCGCGTCCCGACCTGCGCGAGCGTTACGCCGGCGCGTCCGCCGCCGCCGCCACCGCCGGCCTGCACCCGCTGGAGACGCTGCAGCGCCGCGAGGACGAGTTCTGCGGCGCCATGAACGCGCGCGCCTCCTTCCTCGGTTGGACGGCGCTGCACTACGCCGCGCTGGCCGACTCGGCCGCCAGCGCACGCGCGCTTCTGGAGGCGGGCGCCGACCCCACGGCGCGCGATCACGCCGGCCGCCGCGCGCTGCACTACGCGCGCGACCCGTCCGCCGCGCGCGATCTCATCGTAGAGCACGCGCGCCGCTGGGAGGAGGCCGCCGCCGCCGCCGCCGCCGAAGAGCGCCGCCGCTTCCCGCTCGAGCAGCGCCTCAAGCAGTTCATCGTGGGCCAACAGGCCGCCATCGAGACGGTCGCCGCCGCCGTGCGTCGCAAGGAGAACGGCTGGGCGGACGACGACCACCCGCTCGTGTTCCTCTTCCTCGGCAGCTCGGGGATCGGCAAGACGGAGCTCGCCAAGCAGCTCGCGCGCTACATGCACCGCGACGATCCGGCCGCGTTCATCCGGCTGGACATGTCGGAGTACCAGGAGAAGCACGAGGTGGCCAAGCTGATCGGCGCCCCGCCGGGCTACGTGGGCCACGAGGAGGGAGGCCAGCTGACGCGCGCGCTCGCCAAGCGCTCCGATGCCGTCGTGCTGTTCGACGAGGTGGACAAGGCGCATCCCGACGTTTTGACAGTGTTACTTCAGCTCTTCGATGAGGTATGTGCATATTACGTATGCAAAATATATTAAATTGAACTACAAGGGTAAATGCGAGTACGCCACAACCACCACCACCGACTCCAGTACCATCACCTCCACAACTAGCACTAGTTGAAAAAGGGTTTCATATGGTTTTCCCTTTTTGGTTCGATTAGTTTAGTTTGGTTCGATGGTAATAACGGACAACCTTTCACTGGTTAACTGGTTTTTATTCTAAAGATTCTTAACTACAATACAACTGGAATATTT
>MOOZ01001720.1:196892-208136 GCA_002930495.1 Cecropterus lyciades | reverse complement strand
ATCAGAGTCTTAAGATTACAAAAAAATGTCTAAGAGCCATGTTTCGACTTAGTCAAAAAATAAGTTGCAAACAGCTCTTTATTGATAATCACCTATTAACATTTCCCTCCCTTTATATATACGAAGTATGTAATTTTTGTCAAAGAAAACATTAAAAAATTTAAGATCGAATATATTAGATGTCCACGAAAAACACGAAATACATTTAATGTGATGCCTATAAATACCTCAAAAAGTAAATTTTATAAAAAAAGCATCTATGGTAAGGCGCCTTTGATATTTAATCATTTACCTGATACATTGAAAGCCCTTGATCCCATTCATTTTAAATTGAGATTGAAGTTTATTCTAATTAAAAAATGTTACTATAGAATTGATGACTTTTTACAAGACAAAACCATATCATGCTGAAATATAATTTATTATTTTAATTCAGTGCAATTTTTTAGACACTATTATTTTATTATTTTCTATTTATTAATAATATTGATGACATAATCGTAATCAAAGATTTCAAATGTGTTTGACATTGAATTTATGTAATCAATTTTATGGTCTGAATATTAATGATATAGTTATTAAGTATTGACATGTATTTACATATTAAAATATTGTACGTCATTGTGGGCAAAAGCAGAGAGACAATTACAGTAATTTGTAAACACCATTCATGTACCTGTTTTGAACAATAAATGATAAATGACTAAGTAAATGACTAATGTTTTTTTTTAAACTTACACGTAAATATCATCATCACAAATACTCCAAACGCTAATTAGACAAACGGCAACCGGCTCTATTATAAGTCATAATTAAAAATATATATATTATTTTATCACTTAGTACCCGTATAGCAACCATGTAACGGTTAACATAACGGTGAAACAGTATATAATCTCCTAAAATTTTAACCGATTTTACAACACCAGACATTTGATTAGGTTAGTGATATTGAATGATCAGATATGCAAGCGGGTAGGCTAGGCCGTAATTATATTGGAAATTCCACAGCCCACATTTCATTCGGAAACCAGTCATATCCGAGATACATATTTAATAACGTTCCAACCTATTCGGAGGTACTTATGGTACCTGTGCGCTAGATATGGCAACAAAAAAAATGTGTGAAATGGTCCATTATGATGAAAGGTTTAAGAACCCCAATAGAATCGGCTGTAGATAGTTAGATATTTTTTATGTTTATAAATCTTACAAAAAATGCATTTTTACTTAGTTTAAAAATATTCGACTTCCAATTATCCTATTATCGTGATAATTTCACACAATTTTGAAATATAATATGCGATAACTTTCAGTAATGGTTCCGTGGAGACTCATATACTAATTCCAATTCTCAACCCTTAAATTGTACTTTTAACTTACAATAAATACCACATTTTATTTTAAGTATGTAGATGTTAAAATGCCCAGTTTAAAGTGTTGTCGGACTATGTCCGACTGACTATGTGAGTGTTAGCAATCCAAAGCGATCAGTAATCCTTTGTTTGGTGTAAGTGCTGTAACAAAGCTTCGTCCCGCTCCGTGCGGCCGCCGCAAGGCTCGAGTACAAACACCCGCGGCCGCCGGCTGCTGTAATGCTATAATACGGCGACCCAGTTCCGCTGCAATTCGGCCAAAGCTATATCAAATAGATCCTACAAAATATTACGGCGCATTCTTGTGCGCTGCCCAGTATTGCACGCCCATTACGCCGAGATAAAGGTCTATTTGCCGGGAATCGTATATGAAAACATAGAATGTGGAAGTCTTAATGCCATTGATATAGCAATAAGACAAATATACTTTTTTACGATGTAAGTACATTAATATAAGGCCTCTAGCTAGGTAGCTCTAAATTTTTTTGTTTTGTGATCTAGCATACCTAGATTTAAATTCGAGGAACATCGTAGTAACTCAGCACATTCTATTCTATCTGCGTTACGTGGAGCATTAGCGTAACGTAAGATATAGAGTCCATACTATAGACAATGGATAGGTACACTAGTCGTTATGCTACGGTAACATTATGGCAGCTAAGGACATCGCGTGTCGTAGAATTCCGGCAGGACCTTAATAGATCGATACCGCTGTCACATCTTACATTGCCTTATAGCACCACTTTTATATATTTAAAAAAGAATGCATAATATAGCCTCGAGCCAATTTAAAATATCTGTAAATGTTCAATTTGAATACCATTTGTTATATTCTGTGATGTGTATCTCTGAGCATTCTGCTCTACGTGTACTTCATCTCTCAATACAAGCGTGTAATGCTATCTTCACTATCGCAACTTGCAACATAGCAATTCGCAACGGCTTTAGCGACCGCTTGCCCCAAATGGTAAATCAATACTTTGCTATTTGATTTACCGAGGTGCGGCGACGTCACAGCCACACCACAGATACCTATTCCGCGAGCTTCCTCTATATTTTTTATTCGCCACTCGCTCACTCACAAGATACAAGATCGATAACGACAAGTTTGCTCAACAAATGTTGGAAGTTACATGACAAGTTCACGAACTTTTCGAATCTGTGTCATCGACATTTTTTTTGGGACCCAGCGACCGTATTGCAAGCCGCTGATAAGGAAAGCTCTCACAAAAACACACAATTTGAAAACTTGGGACCGTGCTTCCGTTTGACGTAACAACGGCTTTGGCAGATGTTCTCAAAAAGGCATTATAGATAACACCGATAATGTTGATTGATCTTGAAAATATTTATTATTTTATAAAATTGAAGTTTCAAACGAGACTGCTGTTCATTTGATAGTAGGTAAGTTTTACCACGCGATAAAACCAGTGCAGATCGACCAGGGGACTACCACCGCCACACCTATTTCTAGCGGAAAACAGTTTTGCGTTTCGATGAAAGGGTGTGATTGCCTGCTCACTCATGAGACGAATATCTTAGTTCTCGGGAGTAACAACTCATATGAAATCGACTTCAAACGGAATCCCTGTTCTATATGAAGTTGCTTACAAATGTCCATGGCCGGCAGCAGCCACTTATTATCAGTTAGGCGGCATGCTCATTTGCTACTTTAATCAGATAAAAATGTTATCCCTGTCGCTCATTGACATTATAGATGCAGCAACTTCATACAGAACAGGGATTCTTAATCTGAGCTATCATAGATGCGTTGCTACTCCCGACTAAGATGGTAGCCTCATAAGAAAATGAGTAAGTACTCCTTCCACCGAGACGCAAGAACTGCTTCTTCCAAGAAATAGGGGAGGCGGTGGTACCTCTACGGTCGACCCATACTAGTTCTACCACCTTCAGAATATATTCATAAAAAACCCTACCCTCCTTCTGACGCAGGGCGAGCTTACAGCAATATTACAGGAATCTGCAATGTCCAGTGTCCTACGAACCGACTACCAACCTTAACTCAATAACAAATGCTATACAGAGGCAACCATTTGCTTGTATCACACTTAACTTTTCCGTAAAGACATAATGTATTGTTCGCCTCTGAGCAGTGTGTACGTACCGCATAGTGAGGTTGTATCGATTAGAGCAAAATTATTATTCACAGCCACTTCGCCAAAGCATACACTATGACTTTGCCTTAATGGATTTCTTGAAGTTAATTTAATCTCTTCATGTACTCGTATGTTTATTTTGTAAGTACATGATACAACCTACATTACAACCTACTAGATTAGTTATTATTAATGAACAGATATAATACGAATGACTCCACTTTGATACTTTTAGTATATGAAATAATAATAAAACTGTTTATTGATGTTTTCTTTTTTTGAATAGTCTGTTTAATTAATAGTCTATTGTCAATTGTGATCCTAATCTCCTGATAATTATCTACCAATTTGCCAGCGAAGAGGACCATCACCTAAACTCTCTCATTTTGAAAGTAGACCCGCGCCCAGCAGTGGGATAATTATGGGTTGACGTATGTAATAATCTATTGACAGAACTAAAAAAAGGAAACTAAATACTTTTCATTATTATTTTCTCAACTTTACGGGAGCTCACTTAAATTTTATATTTGGTAATAGTTAATAATATATGTAAGAAAATTATACCTATAGGTATAGGTAACACTAGGTAATGTTGCTTTATAAACCTCGTCTAACTTTCCTACTTTCTGTGAACCAGGTGCCGTCTAGCGAACATGTCGTATCTTCGGCATCGGGGCGTCGAGTAGCGGACACGAACTAACAGCCACGTTTCAAAGAACCTGCATAATAGATGGAAAATAGATAAGTGAAGGAAATAAACTTTTGCGAAAAACATCGTCTTAGCCAAATCTTAAGCTACATTACAACTGTGCTAACACGCTGTTTTGTTTCTTATTTTTAGTAATTCATAACCACGCCTTATTTAGTTCGAACATTCGTCATCTTGTATTCTCCTAAAATGTCATTCTAAGAACATAAAATTGAGTACTTAATTAGGAAGAAAGGAAGCCTTGCGTAGGGAGCCGGTCGTGTTTCTTGGGGCGCTTTCTTTTGTTTCTTGTGGGATGTGGTCCGATTCCACACCAATCATTCTTCTGAGCTCGATGTGTTAACAGGATGTACGGGTAATTAAAAAAAAATAACAAAAAATAATACCGAATTCCATGCTACAAAAAAGTAAAAAATAATTCAAATATATGTCGGTTTAGTACATAGAGTCATAGACAGTACATTGTACATAATCCCGAAGTCTGCGCACAACATACTTCGCTAGATCACAACTACAAAACTATGTTCTACGTGTTAATGAGCGCCGACTTCAGAACTATGTACTGTCTATGTACTAAATCGATATATATTTGAATTATTTTTTACTTTTTGTGGAAGACTCCGACTCGCTTACTTTTATGTTCCAACCTAACCTAATCCATCCTATATAAAACGCGACAGCTCAACCTAATCCCAAGCCACACTCCTAAGCAGTAGGCCATAAATGCCTAACTCCCATGGTTACATGGTCCCATGGTTCAATACATCATGAGAGTTCAAAAGTTGAAAGTGATTTTTTTCCATTTAATGTCTCTGCTTTGTAATCATATAACATATCCGTAAGCACCAAATGGCCAGCTTCTAAGGCTAAGGCATTAAGTACCCTTGCATCATCAGGGTTGAGGAGTCAAATTTTTTCGGGTCGGTAATAGTTGAGTTATCCCACATTAAGTAAAAAACAGGGGAAGTGATGGTGGTTTCCACCCCATAACTCAAAGAATTTACCATCTGATGATACCTATGTCCAAGAAAGAAAGTTCTGTAATGAAGTTTTCCATCAAATGAAAGAAAAAAAATCGGTCCAGAAACACCTGAATTATTCAAGATTATAAGAAATGTTTTTCCAATTGTCTGGGAGAACTGCTGAAAATTATTCAATTTCTATAAAATGAGGACCTTTTAAAACTAGCCGCATATAACGCCGTTCGAATCGTGTCGATTGGTAGCGGCATCGCGGAGTAAAGCCTGAATATACATAATAAAGAAAATATATACTTATACGTCACGAATAGATGACTTCTTTCCTTTGGGAAGTCGGTTTAAAATACACTGTTAGATTGATATTGGATCTCTATCCCCAGGACCACGAAAAATTCGCTTGGCGCAGCAAACGTCAGAGTTAAACGAATTTCAGCTAATTTGCAGCGAATGTCTGGCCTTATTAGATCGGATACATTCCTACATTAACACTGACGCTTGCAGATTACAAATGAATAACTTTATTTAGCTTTGAAACTGCTGTTATTAGGCAGAAATGGATGTGGCGGTGGTGCCTTGAAATTGAACCGGAAAGGATTCTACATAAGGATTCTTCCTTCATACATACATACATAACAATTCTATCGTTTATAATATCAGTTATTAAAAATGATGCATGAGAGATAATAATTTATAAAAAGAGGATCGGACGTTATAAGATTATTCATATGGTTTTCAAAGACTTGGACACGTTTTTTCTTTAACATTAGCTTATAATGATCTCCTCTTGATGCTTATAAACGAAAAAATGATTCCTTTAGAAGATGATATTACAATATCATAGACAAGCAAATAGATAAATACGTTAAACTTACAACAACCCTTTTTTTGCGTTGGAGCATAAAAAGAGTAGGTACATTACTGGATTGATTTAAGGACAAGTAAACTCATTAAACAGAATTATTTTTTTATCAAAAAAACTGATAAATGGTGTAGTGTTAAATTCATTGTTAGTAATTTAGTCTCAAATCACTGTATGTTTTCCAAATAAAATAAAATCTTTCGTTCCATCCCTTTCCCTTTCTTATTTTGTACACTCCAAATTTGGAATCAAATGTAAATGAATTAGAAGGTTTTCTGTCTTTGTTGACAATTATCTAATTGCATAAATAAATTCTTTAAGTCTATTTTAAGATAAGATATACTGATAACATTACCCAATCCCTGCTAAAAATGCAGTAATTATTTTCCGATTTGAAAATACCAAGGTACCTTTAATGTAATCCAGTCCTGTTTACTCTTTGTCAGCTGACAATTAAATGCTGAAAACAATGATAGTTATGTAACAACTTAGATTGAATGTAGTTATATAACATAATTTACCTTCTTACGGTAACGCTGTAAGTCTGCCATTTCTTATAATTGTATCGACCATTCTAAAACTCTATAAAGCAATTTTTAATGAAGACTAAATAGAGTTGTATAATTAGATAACGCATAAAATACTTAAATTTCAAAATGACGTATTTAAAATACACAT
Organism: Cecropterus lyciades; assembly: GCA_002930495.1. Classification (NCBI taxonomy): domain Eukaryota; kingdom Metazoa; phylum Arthropoda; class Insecta; order Lepidoptera; family Hesperiidae; genus Cecropterus; species Cecropterus lyciades. The sequence continues at coordinate 201,417 of MOOZ01001720.1, read as the reverse complement.
GATACACTTTAACCGCGAAGAAGAATATACATAAGGTTAAAATGTTTAAAAGTCCTCAGAAAAAATTATGTTTTATAACCCCAACTTATACACGTATAGATACTGAAGAGCAATAAAGAAACGAATTACTTTGAGTACCTACTGTAATAAAACCGTTAACAGGTTTACGCTCAAGAAATCCCGGTTCCTTAAATCTCACATTCGTTTCATGTTTAATCAATGGGGATTCGGAATTTTCACGAAAATTTTCTTCAATCGGACATTTATTTCTGAGAATGAAAGGCTTATTATATATATTATATGCATTATGAAACTTATGCCTTTTACGGTCGGCAGCCGTTTCGTGAAGTCGAGCGATCAAAAATGCAGTAGGCATGCATGTCCGGGACGTCGAGAAAGTACAATTTGGGCGGCGGTGGTGGCAGGGCGAGGGGTGCCGACTGGCGCGCGTTCCGCTGACCTACATCGCGCTAATCGTATCACGTGCAATGCTCGCGTGTCGCGGTCATTCACCTGCGCGGCCCTCCAGCCGGCCTCTGCCACCACTTCGACCACCGCCGACCACCACCACCATCGCCGTCACCACCATCTATGTCACTGCATTTACTGTACCCTTTATCATATATTGGGCTTTCTTAACCTGTTAGCCTTAGTCCGATAAACCAAAGATCTAAAGAGTATTTTTCGAATAAGAATATCACTACACTCTTATCGTACATACTCTATACATTACAGTTATCCGAAGTACTAGTAGTATGTGGCCTCTACCAAAACAGACACAAAAGTCGCACGTTTTAAAGAAATTAACGTGATAAAATCATTCTTTCAAGAGCTCTTTTCTTATATATTGGTGCGACTTTTGCCTCTATCCTCTATTTACCAGGTGGTAGAACCAGTGTAGTTTGACCGAGGAGGTACCACTGCCACACCTTTTTCTAGCGTGAAGCAGTTCTTACGTTTCGGTGGAAGGACGGTGGAAGGATTGATGATGTGGTTGCCGACTCTCTTATATATAAGGCGACCATCTTAGTCCTCGGGAGTAGCAACGCATCTGTGATCGACTGTACATATGTAGAACAGAATGTTCTATACGAAATTGCTTACGGATGTCTATGGACGGTAGTTTCCACTTAGGTACCATCAGGTGGACTGTACGCTCGTATGTTACTTCAGTCTAATAAAAAAATCTAGTAGTTTCGTTACTGTTTTAACCATACATAATTATAATAACACAAAGCTTACTTTTCCTCCACTAAGCTAAGCAGTTCTACATCTTATATCTTATCTTATCTATACATCTATACATATAAATTAAATTGAAGTGTCTGTTTATAATATCAAAATAACAGCTTTTTACCAAATGCATATGGAAGTATATATTGATAACAAAACATCAAATACTAAAATTTTTGTCTATCTGTCTGCCTGTTTGTTCTGGGTAATATCTGAAACCGCTGGACGGGACTTTCACTGTTGGATAGCTGATGTCATAAGCGTAACTTAGGCTACTTCTATTTTAGAACATGTAATGTTTGTCCGCGATAAACTCTTGAACTACTGAACCGATTTCAATCAAATTTGTACATCATGTGCAGTTTGATCCGACTTGGAAGATACGATTAAAACAAATTCGATTAGATAAAAATAAATTTGTTGATTGATGTGTATTGGTCATATTATCAACGACTATAAATCCTTATCCAAATAAGTAAGTTTATCATCACAAGTGTTTATAAACGAAATATTTCTCTTTTACTGCATATATTTTGAACGTATGGTGAAAGTGATAATACGAGATAGGTATGTAACCGCGACCATGTCGTAATCTGTTGGGTGATTTATCTGTTAGATGCTTTTAAGATTCCGTACCCAAAGGATAAAATTACTAAGACTCCGTTGTCCGTTTTTCTGTCACCAAGCTGTATCTCATAAACTGTGATAAACAGGCAGACAGTTAAAATTGTCACAGGTAATGTATTTCAGTTGCCGCTATATGCTGCAGAATAAAATAAATATTTTATCCATACAACGAACGTAATTTTTTTGCTCGATAATAATAATAATTATATATTAATTTAGAAAATAAATAATGAAATCAAAATACAATATATATTTAAGGAGAGCTCCCATACAGCATACGTGACGTTTTACCGGGTTTAACAATAACACTTCATCAAATATTTACGACAAAGAAGTATTGAACAATTAAAATAAACATAATCAATCATAACCATTTTAATATTTATGTGAAAGGTAACAAAAAAGGTAATTAAACCAAGACTTACATAATAGAGCATACATGTCGTCAAATTGGCATGCAATTCCATACATATGCACGTACATACACACGCGGTAAAAACATAACCCTCGTTTTGGCAGTTGGGTAATTAACCCTTACATTTAGTACTAAGAAACACACCAATTTTTTTTAATGTCCAACTAATTGGGCACGGGTTTTGCTAGTATATAAATAAATATACCTACCTAATTATTTAGACGCCATAATAGGGCAAGTATAAATAAAATATTTCTTTCCATATTTTAATTATTTTGACAGCAAAACTGTTATGCTTTCAAGTATTAGGTTATATAGAGATTTCTATCCTATTGTAATTTCATAAATTACCTAAGGAGTTCTGGCATTTTATTTCTAAAGACCGGTTATTACATTTTGTTGGAGCTATTATAAAACTACCGCGGGGTCCGTCTCCTTTCAAATGTAACCAAAGTAGCAGCATGTTCCCGTAAATTGCATTATCAGATAAAATAGATGTAAGGACTGTCTTGTATAGTAAGTGGCACATTACAGCTTATTTTTTAGTAATTCCTTTTTTTAAATGGGACTTACTTCAGCACAGCACTTTCAGCCTGCTTGATACTGACTGCTACAGAGTGAGAGAGTGAGACGTTGCCGACCGCTGGAACGAATTCGGATAAATAAATACCTATGTTCTGTTTCTTTGTTTCTTACTGATGAGCCACTTGAAACAATGTTCATTAATCTATTTAATGTAGTACCAAAGCTCCCCAGGGCCACTGTACTTTCATTATAATAATTACTTAATACTTGGAAGGGATGTCGTGCACACTGAGAAGACTAGCCCGCCCCGCGGTTACACTTTTATACTTATTTTCAAGGTTCTTGTTTTCAACTGTCATACGCCTATTCACCATTGTTTTGGCACTTTTAGATAGTATGCATTCCATTTTCAACTGCAGTTCAGGTCATGCATGTTTATCTTAAGCAAATCTCTAACTACAAGTAGCTGTTCTCAAACTTATTTCGTATACCGCCCACCTTTAGAATCAATTGTTGTACTTAAAACAAAAACCTGTATTAATCTTCTGTTACTAAAATAAGTAGGTAAAAGAGGTGTTCCTGTTTTCAATTTAGCGTCCAAATGGCTTCGCAAAGCCGAATTCAAATGTCGCGGACTTCCATGTTTGATCTATTTGCCCTCCATCCCCCAAACTGTCCGATGTAGTCTTCCAGTAGCTACAAGGGGGCGTTATCGCCCATTTCGAGAAACGCTGGTCTGAAGCATTAATGATTGGAAATAACAAAGGATTTAGTTAAAGAACTGATTCACTGCTGGTAAATCTCATTTCTAATAAATACTCATCCACCAATTCCAAAGGAGCAGTAGCTGAGGCAACTGAACTTGAACTGACATAAAGTCGTGAATATTGTATTGTAATCGGATATAATACGATTAGGCGATTCTATGCAAGTAGATACTAAAACGTTACTTAATTCACTAAATTGAATGTTATAGGTGAAGTTTACCGCGGTGTGTTGTTAGAGGCAGTCTGCGTACGACGGGGGAATACTTGACCGCAGCCGTCGCTCCTCCTACGCGATCTATTTTACTTATTATGATTGCAAGCTCCAGCGGGTACCCTCCCACCTCCCACGACGTCGTCGTTGTGTATTGACTCGGCAAACGTACGTCACCAATTCTTGCAATTCAATTATCTTTCAAAGGTAAGGGTGAATGTGAGGCAATTCAAGGAGTTTGTGTTCGGGCCCAAATTTCTACTGATGAATGAATAGGTACTTAGTTCCGAAATCTAACTTCGGTCCATTAGAACTTAATGGCAGGTACTCAAACTTAAACTTAATTAGCAGAGGAGTTCTTATACTTATGTATAAGAACATAGAATACGTTTAACTTTGTTACAAAATTTTATGAGGCTCATAAAAACAAATGTCTCAAAAATAAAACAGCAGAAAAGCGCATATTTGAAAAAGTTTCAGAACACCGCGCACCATACTGAATTTTCCTTTTATCGCCCTACTCAGTTTCTTAGATATTTCTTAAGCATTGTGTTCTGTAACTGTAACTGTAAGCCTTAGCTTACAGTGATCACAATTATATGACACAATTTTATTGTATACTAGCTGAGCCCGCGGTTTCACCCGAGTTTAAAAGAAATGTAACGTGACATACATTAACCGAAATTTTATACCTTTAATAATCTCTATTTTATTCTTTTTAAATACATGTTTCCCGCACCCGTGCAT
>MOOZ01001720.1:155445-167543 GCA_002930495.1 Cecropterus lyciades | reverse complement strand
TTATATATATAAAAACAACTTCGCAAATAATGCATTATTTTGGAACAAATTTGGTTAGCATATAAAAGGGTACAGTGAGTGTACCTGAAAAGAATGACATATGCTGTCGATGACTTTTTTTTGGAACTTTTAAAGGGGATCAATTCTGTCATACATAATTTTTACGAAACTTCAACCGTTTACGCAGCGTATGCAGCGGAAGCTCTCATTAGAAAAAAAAACCCCCGATTTTGAAACATTCTTCATTGGTGCTCCGCTCCTGCTGGTCTTAGCATGATGATATATAGCCTATAGCCTTCCTCGATAAAAATGTGTTATCTAACACCGAAAGAATTTTTACCGGACCAAATCGGACCAGTAGTTCCTGAGATTAGCGCGTTCAAACAAACAAAGAAACAAACTCTTCAGCTTTATAATATTAGTATAGATTAATTTTTTCACATATTCAGTAAAAAAACATTTTTTTCTCAAATCTAACCCGTAGTTTCTGAGATAAGCTCGTTCAAATTCGAGTCAGTAACTGGCAAGAAGTGTCCAGGGATGTCGTCAGATGTCAAATTCTCGCATCGGTGGCCAAGACTGTCTTTGGGGCGCTGTGCTAACGGAGTTAGTGAATATAATAATCAATATTAATAAATATATCAATTTTGTTACTTAGGAAATTGATTACTAACAAGCCATTTGTATATGAGCCAAAAACTAATAATAAACAGGCGATCATAGGGGCGCAAAATCCCAAATAGAGAAAACGAAAAGCTAATTAAATTATGTTCTATATACATATATTTGTTGTAAAAGTAATGGTAGGTGTGATATAATGATGTTGCTGACAGGTGGTATGGGGATGCGTGCTGGGCGCGGATCTGGTGATCGAGATTCCGGGCTGGGGCGCGGGCGGCGGGCCGGCGGACGGCGCGCACTACCGCCTGGACTACCGCCCGCCGCACGGCAAGCCCGCGCCCAACTTCACCGTGCCCGCGCAGGCCTCCACCATCAACTTCCAGGGGCTACCCGGCACCAAGTACCACTTCATGCTGTACTACTCCAACTCGTCCTTCGCAGATCTCCTCACCTGGAATCAAACTATCATTACCGGTGGGTACATCGCTTTACATCAGCGGAAGTGCTCCGCGAAGTTTTAAATTAATTTTTTAGTCATCGTGAACAATGCTATGTTTTTTGTGTCTAATTTTAAATCGAAACCTTTCGTTTTTTTTTTCGCCTACCTATACCCGGCGCCGACTAAGCTGCCAAATAAGTACTTGTTGGTCCATGACAAAGCAAAAGATTTGTCTTTTGCACGGGATGCAAATTCTGGTTTAGATGAGATATATATTATCTCAGTAGCAAATATAAATAAATAAATAAACTTCTGCATTTGAGAAGGAAAGTTTATTTATTCATCTATTTATGTAATTGATGTTATTGACTTTGTTGTTTTTAATTTATTACTACGATGTAACTGACTTTACTCAGTTTCACAACAAAAACATACCAAACAACTTACAAACACCGTACAACATATCAAAACCGTTCTCTTCTGACTTACATTAATAAATAATTACATGATGATGCATTATCCATACATGATGTATAAGTATAACTATTTTCACACGAGTTACTTTTACGAGGATTACAATGAAAATCACGGCTTTTAACTACACCATTAGCAACGAGTGATAATAACTTTATAACACGAATAAACTTCGGCGTGTCTCGAGTAAGTTATAAGAGTATATTACTTTACATTTATTCATGTACACACATAGATCATGCTGATGACTCTCATTTTAAAATACTACTCAAGGATAACCGCCAGGTAAAACCCGAACAAATATGCAAGAAAAAATGTTGTATAATTTATAGATCTGTCAAACATGCTATAGAAATTATAGAATATGTAGGTATTATAGTTATTGTTATGTAAATAATGTATGAATGAATGTGAATTTGTGTGATATTCAGCACCGGAGCCGCCGACGAATCTGACGGTGACGCTGGGCCGCAACAAGCAGGCGACCATCTCGTGGGCGCCGCCCGCCCACGGAGACTACACCGGGTTTAGATTTAAGGTATTTGTCTTGAATTTTAATAATCTTAAGATTACTACCTGTGATCATTTATTTTGACTCGCATCCTAATCGATTTTCCTTATTCGTGATCATGGTTTACTTGACAGCCTATTGGCAAAAAATTAAATAATTTTAATCTCATTCTCTCTGTCCATGCGTCACTGCTATTGATGATGAGGATAAATTTCAGCACCCTCTAAGAGCGAAGCGAGGTAGAAGACTGTTTAAAATAAAAAATACCTGCTCATATCAAATGAGCTGTTTCTGCCGTTTGAGCTATTGTAATAATATACTTACGTAAGGAGTTTAATATCTGTACCTATACAATCAGGTACGTATGGAAGTATCTTTTTATTGACTGAAATACAATCGATGAATATCCTCGCATTGTTAAGGAAATAAATAAAAAAACGATAGCGTGAGAATATGTAATAGATTTACAATAGCCATGTAATTATGACAATTAAATGTATTGCTAGTGTAATCTACACTTGTACTGTAATGGCATTTTTCTAAATTTTATTGTGATTAAATTGAGAAGGGGGATTTTTTTGAAACGAGGGGGAAACCTTCAAAAGGTATCCGACGCCGTGGGAGCGACGCCGGGTTATGTGGAATTTTAACGCACTAAAACCCTCCCGGTGGTCGTCCTCAGCGTTGCGTGGATGACTCCGGGATCTCGCAACGGAACACAACCGGAGTCCTCCGAGCGCGATGCCCCTTACGGGCTCTTCCCTGTAAGCATTGGCGCTCACCGTGCCTTCAGATGTACGACGGCATGCGGCACACATGGTGCCGTCCTTCCCGAGGTTGCTTGGCTGGACAGCTCGAGCTCCCTCTCTTGCCGCCCGCAACCTCGGAAGCTCCCTTTTAGTCGCCCTTTACTACAGTCAGGGGATACCGTAGCCCTATTCTGGTCCCGAAACTACAGGGACAAGGAATATACCTAATGAATTCATAAATTTTTATGAAGCAAGAATATCATGCACGATGTCGGTTAGTGGTATTTTAATTGCCCGGACCCCACTTAGATGTTACCGCCGCACTTTGATAAGTGCAACGTATAACGCTGGCCACATGAGGCAATAGTACAGTAGAAAATATACGAGCCTCCCCTGAGCAGGGTCTCAGCCAGGAATTTCTTTCTGAGTTGGACTCTGGTCTGTGATTTCGAGGGGTTTAGAGGAGTGTCTTAACCCCCCCTTTCCACCAGCGGCTTTGAGAATCTGAGTCGGTGGCTTAAGATTTCGGTGGGTTGGACCCCCGTCCGTGCGCGCAGGTGGTGCCGCTGACGGAGCGCGCGGAGGGCGGCGCGCGCAACCTGACGCTGGACGGCGCCGGAAACTGGACGTACACGCTGCGGGACTTGTCACCCGGCGCCACCTACCAGCTGCACGCCTCCACGCTACTGCACGACAAGGAGAGCGCCGCATACGCCTCATTCAACTTCACCACCAGTACGTACCTCGCTACACACGCACACTGCCACCAAAACCATACCATCCATCCATCTATAAGTAGGGACCTGTTATCATGAGTGCACTCATGATAACAGATCCCTACTTATTATTAATTAGATTTATTATTATTCATCTCCCAATATTAACAAATAAAACCGTTTAAGTATAAAAGTTATAAGTATTCAAAAATATATATTAATAAATAAAATGGCTGGTTTAGCCAAAATTATGTTTATGTTAAGTTTTATCGTAGACTTCATACCATGTGTACTGAAATTGCAGTGATTAGTTAAATAAGTGAACCTGCACTCAATTGTCCAGCGGTGAAATTACAGTATTTATGTATGGTGCCTACCGAAATACCCACCTACATGTCCACGTAATAATGATGATAACAATCGTACATAGTTCAGTCGGTAGTGTTCACACGTTACAGGTACCTGTATTATCGCGATTGGTCTCGATACGCTCGATTTACAACCGGTCGAAATTGACAACGGTGCGGCTAATAATAATGCCACACATTACTATTCGCTGTTAAATAGCGTAGAAGGATGACGTAACTCGGACAACACTAGAGCGCGCGGCCCGGTTGTTCCGTACAACGGCGCGAACACTTACTCATCGACAGCCTAGAGGCCATCGATAGATTACGTCACACGAATTTCATGACTTTTTGACGCCTAACCGGTCCTTGTCACAGCTGGTTATTGTGACACCCTCCCCCTTCTCCCCCAGTGTGATCTCACATATTGTGCAATCCGTCTATAAGCTAATAATAATATATTTTTTAATAAAATCAACATCAGATCGAACATGACAATAAACAAGTTTGTTATTGTAGTATTTATTTAGTATAGATTTCGTATTCTAATACTTACGTATTCTTATATTACCTATATTTTGAAACGTGACATGGTGAAATTTAGGACCCTTGCCCATCCCTTTTCAGACAATGTCACACTTCATAGACCCCTTCCCCATAACGTGTAAGGTAATTTATGGATGACCCCTTGCCTATGTCAAATTAATATGCAAGCCATTATGTGGTAAAAAATGGTTACGTACATAATATAAGTAAATGGTCGCAAATTCGCAATGAGCTTGTCGATGTGCCGCCGGACAATGCACACTTCGGATCGAAACGAGGAAACTCGTTTATATGCTCCGCGCGTTCGACTATCTTGCCTTTCGGCGGTGAGCTTGCTTATCACACGACTTTGCCTGTTATGCTCTCCTTAATAACGGCCACGTTTATGGAATGTAGATAGACTATACTATTCGTGTATTCTATTGTTAATAGTAGGTGTTTTTTTGCATTTAGTACGCTAAATGAACGCTGAACTTCACAAATATTTACACATATAAATTTTAACCATAAATGGCAAATTATTTATTATCATATGAAGATTAGTATTAACAAGATATTCGTATTATAATGTTTTCACCAAGTACATTATATTATTGAGTATGTCGGTAGGTACCTAATTATCAATTAATAGCAATTTATCGTTTCAACTACATTTAATTTGTTTTGTATAAAAAAAAAAACTGTACTAACATAAGTGAATGTTGGTCAGAGTAGGTAACCGAAACATGTTTAATAGCATCTCGATGCAAGTATGGGAAATTAAGTAAGCTATCGGACCCGCGCGTGCGCAAGCGGCACGCTTAATTTACGTTCTACTATAATTAAACTGGATCGGTGTAAAAATATTACAATGTTGCGTTATTAAATATAATGAATACTTGCCGAGGTTTTGAGGCTTGCTTTATTGATTACTGTAATATATTTACTTTAATAAACATGTGATGTATGTGAGTATCGTGAACATTTTAGACGCAAGGTAAAGGTAAAGAGGGGTAAGGAATTGATACGATTTATTTATTTTATTAAAACTATTTTTATACAACACGTGTTAATTGTAAAAGATAGTAGCATAATGATGTAACGGAGTGTTATTTTTGCCGCCGCAGCCTAACCGAGGACCGCCGCAATGTGAGTAGAGCGGAACGTGCGCCACCACTCGCACGCACACACCGACATGTCGATGATCATTTGAACATTATACGCTTTTATATTATATACATGCTATTATTTTACCAACAAATATAGTCATTGGCATCTTATCCTGTGGAAATGTTATTAATTTCATAACCACGAGCCCTTTACACATTATTATTAACATAAACGCAGTGAATTGATCGCTCAATAGTAACGTCTGATCGCATTACGATGTTAATTTAAAGATTCATCTAATATCTATCAACAGTCTTGTGATGTCAATTATCACACCATTCTTTCATTAAGCATAGTTCCCTGTGATGATTCCCAAATGTAGATATTGCCAATATTTTAAACAGTAGAGCGACCTCATAGCATGTCTGAAGCGCGGCTTCAGTTGTCACGTCGTCTTGTCGCCGCATGCAACGATCCATTTTTGTATTTATCATTATGTCGTGTTTATTTGCGAGATATGTGCACGTGCTTATTATATAGCATGGCTTGGTAAATTCAAGAAACCGATTATACTAATCCATATTCGACTTTAAATACTTCACTCCTCCCTGCGCAGACGCAGCGCGCCGGCACCGCTCTAAGATTAGAATATAAGATTTAGAATACGTTATTTTACAAAATAGTCCTCACAATTAGCATTTCAAGTGCTTTAAAGGCACCACAATAAAGTGGCGGNNNNGGGCCTGCGCTAGCCGCCACTCGGTCGAGGCTGCCTGCATTGTTCGCCATTTGCACAGTTACGCTGTAACTACCGGCGACCGTGAATCCGTTGAGCATATATTGTAGTATCCGTTGTATATACTGTAGATATATTTATCATCGCTGCATGTTATAGTTTTGTATGTGTCATCCGATTTCTGTTTCCTTAATGGACATCCTTGAGCGTTTATCTTCGTGTGTTAAGAGGAGTCTCGTAAACCAATCATCGAGTGTAATTATGCTGCGCTAAACACTCATGTAACTACTATTATAAAGAAGAACATTTTGCTCGGTTCGTTTGTGCGCTACGATATAAGAAATCTTAAAGTCTAATTAAAACAAAAATATTTCCTTTGTTATCGATAATCTTTCACTATTCGTGACGAAAACAAACAAAGTAATATTTTATTTGGTCGTCAGCAAACATTTCTCGTGCATGACGTTCATTCAACGAGCACAAAACCAACGAATATAACTTATCCAGTGTCACATTTATTAGTGTTTATGTATGCACCTTGTATTTTTTCTCGAATGCCAACATATCATTTGCCGAACCGTATAATAGATTATCAAATAATGATCGTAGTTTTTATCGACATTTTAATAAATAGACAAATTAATAATCTCTGACAGATTGTTACATTTCCTACTAAGATAACACATTATAACTTACCATTTATTATAATAAATAAGTAATGAAATGATTGTGGTTTGGATGGGTAACTTATGTGAAGACGTTAATGTTTTTTTTTGTACAGACCCAATGATCAATATCAATTTACAGTTGCAATCCAAAAACTTAATAGAAACGGATTTACTTAACTGACGAGTTTTGTTTCAAAAAATGACGTATTTTACGGTGTTTCAAACTACATTGACAGATGTCACATCCGGAAGTTTCGTTAATAATGTTCTGAATAATTTTGCATCAAATTCGTTTGAAACTGAGAAGTAATATGGCTGGTATATCTATAGTCAATAATGACCCGATAATGATTGGGTTCAGTAGAATACCGGTTCTAAGTAGCGCAGATACTGTTAAGGGATTCGGCGCCTCTGAAGATCTAGTAGTTAAAATGCACACTCACTCGATCTTAGTCATTAAGAGTTACGGTTAGAGGCCTTCAACGTTACCATTATATGACACCCACACTAACTCACTGCGGCTGAGATTCTTCTGAAAACTTTACACCTGCCAATTGCCCTAGCGGCGAATCTGTTTTGTAGACTGCAAACAAGACTAGATTTTATCAACTGATTTCCTAATTGTCAGTATCGGTTGCTTTTGAAGTGCATGAGTGATATTGCATGGCGTACTCAATGAGATAAATCTAGCTTTGAACGATTGCATTATAGAATATATGAATAGTAGTAGATCAGTTGTGATATTTTGGATACGGTGCGTTGCAGAGCCGAACACGCCGGGCAAGTTCATCGTGTGGTTCCGCAACGAGACCACGCTGCTGGTGCTGTGGCAGCCGCCCTACCCGCCCGGCGCCTACACCCACTACAAGGTACCCAGTTCTTCACACTAAGTCTTATGCGACAATCAATTTTTTACACATATACATATGATAAATGACTTTAGGTTATCTGCCGACTCGGTAGTAGATTTATTATAAAATATGTAATGCAATTGATGTAATTATTGTATGATACTAAATGCTATTTTAGCAAGGTTTCTCAAATTGTTTATCATACCATTGTGTGTGCTACCAAAACATTACTTTAAGGGTTAGAGTGGATACTCTAACCTGGATAGATACGATAGCGATACACACAGTTTCACACTCACACGTGATTTTAAACCCTGATTTAGGAACGAAAGACATTATCAAAATAGTCGTTTTTTATAATTTGCATACTTTCTCATTTTTAAGGTTTTTAATGAATAATTATTTATCAATATGTCCTTTGGCGTTTTTTATTCAAAAACAAGTAACTCGAATGTTCGCTACAGCAACACAGAATTCTTTTAAAAGTGCGTCATGAAAAAAATATAATTTTAAAAGAGAGTCTGAATAAACACGAGCTAGGCAAAATATGCATCCGGCTCGAAGGACCAAAAAAGTGTACAGTCCAAGTTAGGACTATAGCACTTGTTACGTTGAGTGCAATAAAAGAGTAATAGTAGATGTAGTTTGTTTATTTACGCGCGTCCATCTCACGCGGCAGTTATTTTTACAAAAGACGGCAGTGCCGAACTGATATCGCTTCCGCGGCAGGTGTCGATCGAGCCGCGGGACGCGCGCGACTCGGAGCTGTACGTGGAGAAGGAGGGCGAGCCGCCCGGGCCGGCGCAGGCCGCCTTCAAGGGGCTGGTGCCGGGCCGCGCCTACAACATCTCCGTGCAGACGGTGTCCGAGCCGCAGCTGTCGGCGCCCACCACGGCGCAGTACCGCACGGTGCCGCTGCGGCCGCGCAACGTCACGCTCGAGCCCGGCTCGCTCACCGAGACCTCCTTCCGCGTCACCTGGCTGGAGCCCGCCGAGCTCAGGTACGCGTCTCCTCTATTTACGCTTGGAACGAATCACGCTTTTACTTTTATTGTTTGTTATTGGATCTTTAGGTCTTAGAAGGTTTAGGTCTTCTTTACTTAAAAAACATACCCGAGCATGTTTTCTTTAAAAAAGTATTCATCATCTCTAAAAATTATGATGTCAAAAGACAATTGTGACGCTGTAAAATCAAATGTGACACCTGTAAAAAGCGTAAAACGATTTTACTAATCAAAATTCCAGTTGTAAGTTTGAAAAACTTTCAACTTTTTAATGTATAAAACCGTAGATTAAACATTATAAAACAGTATGGGGTCCACATAAGTGTAACTAAGCTAAATGGTAGATTAAGCAATACGTTACAGACATCGCTGTCGCATCCTAACCTCCTTTTATTAAATAGGTATACACGAGAAATAAATAGATATAAACGCTTTCTACACTCATAGCCCCACAGTAGGATTTTCTCCTGTATCGTGGGTTCCATTGACACACAAAAAGGAATACACAAACACCCAGACTCAGAACAGAAATCTAAACTCATCATTCAGATGTCTGTCTGCCCGGCGATCGAACCCGGGACCCACTGCGTGTCAGACCGGTATGGTGACCGCTCAGCCACGCGGGTCGTCAAAATATGTGATGCATAGTGGTGTTTAATTAATCAGAAGGTTGCGTGTTCAGGTCACGTCGGGGTCACCAATTATTGGGGTACTGTTAAGTATCATAGTTATTGAATTAAACAACACATTGCATCACATATCTATTTATTTTCGTGTACACGTATTTAATACAAGGAGGTTAGGATGAGATTGCGCGGTTTTTTAACGTGTGCTTAATCTACATTTTACCTTAGTTACACTTATGTGGACCCCACAATAGTATTTAGTATATTAGCGATTTCTGTAGATGAATTATTTATACTACGTGAAAAAACTTCATATATAGAAAAAATAAATCTTATATTTTTGGAGTTTACTCGTTAAGAATCGATTTTCATATAAGGCGCCCGTATCAGAAAAATATGAGGAGTAAAATCTAGTGATTTCTAGATCTAGTGATCATGTGAATGACCTCGTTCCGTTTTTGGTGCGCAAGCTAATGTGCGCATCTTTCATCATCTTTTTCGTCTGTCGCATAGATGGCGCCGTTTACAACAATCAAATATTACTTCAAGATTATTCATCCGTCGCATAGTTGGTGTCGTTTATAACAATCGAAACCTATTTAAATTTTATTTTATTGCGGCAGTTCAGACAATCATTCTTAAGGAGTAAACTCCAGTCGGGCGTCGGAGCGGACACACACTTTTTTATCATTATAATTATTTCTATTAATCAACATTTGATTCGATCGATCGTTTCCTTAATATAATGCAATTTTTTTATTGTTATCATTTTTTAACACGAACGAAGTTAAACTAGCGTTCCCTTAATGTTATGAACTGATAAGAACCGTCGGTCGGTCGGCAGCGAGTTCGAGAAGTACCAGGTGTCGGTGTCGGCGGCGGCGGGCGGCGCGGGCGCGGGCGCGCGGCGGCTGCCCGCCGTGCTGCGCGCGCGCGGCGACGCGCCCGTCGCCGCCTTCGACGCGCTCGAGCCCGGCGCGCACCTCACCGTCACCGTCAAGACCATGTCCGGCAAGGTCACCTCCTGGCCCGCCACCGCCGACCTCACGCTCAGTCAGTGCCCCGCTCTCTTTTGTCGTAGCCGCGGTGTAAACTCGCCGTGTTACGGTTTGAAACGTGTCATGAAAAGGGATAAACGAGGCGACCCGATTTTCTTTTTCGAGGGTGACGACGGATGTGCGACTGAATACATGTAGAACTCTAAATATACCTGAAGTTCATTACGGATGTCTCTGCTGTCGATTAAAACCAATCATCGGGTAAATTGCACGCACTACACGCTATATGTTTCTTACAGATGCTTCGCTATCTGCAATTGACATAATAACTAAACTGCATTCTCGTTTGTTACTTGTAAATAGTATTTTATAAGAAAAATACATCAAATATTTTTTTCCTTATAAAAGCGAAATAGAGTCCTCTTTTTGACTACATAATCTGTTATTTTATGTTAAAAGTCAATTTATTATTGCAAATATCCCAACGTTTTAAAAGTCATTTTCATTAATTGTACTTTAAAATAGTCAAAAATATTTTTGTCCCAGTGCATTTTGTACTAAAATTTAACGACGACAGTAGCGACCATTCAACTCTAAAATAATAAAGCTCACATCCAACAGCCCGCTTCGATCCGCTGTCGAAATTGAGTGTGTCGCGTGACGTCGCATATGGTGCGTAAATCGCAGAAATATTCGATTGCATAGAAAATGAAAGCGTCTAGGACTGAACGATACAGTAATATATTGCCATAATCGAGTAATGTCAAAGTATATCTTGCCAAACGAGCCCTCAGTTCAGTCAAATGTGAGGCAAGATATCGGAACTAGCTTTCATTGCCCATGTAGTAAACAAGACGGTTTAACAAATACAAAGGATAAAGACAAGCTCGCCGATTTCGATGCCGGATCTTCTCAGTCGAGGAAGTGTAATATCGTAAGGGACAACTCGTAAGGCTATGCAAAATGCAATATTTGATCGCAGAGCCGCTGCCGGTGCGGGCGCTGCGCGCGGCGGGCGGCGCCGACCGCGTGGAGCTGCGCTGGGCGCCCGCCGACGGCAGCCTGCAGGACGAGTACAAGGCGAGTGACGCGCCGCACGCCGCACGCACGAGCAGTGAACGCTACACCACACCTAGCGTGAAACGGTTCTTGCGTTTCGTCGGAAGGGTGTGCTTGCCGGCTCACTCATATAGGAGGCGACCACTTCGATTCTCGGGAGTAGCAACGCATCTGTGGTCGACTTCGGATAGAACCTCTGTTCTGTACGAAGTTGCTTACTTATTTACGAGCGGCAATAACCATTTACCGTCGGGTTAACTGCGTGCTCGTTTGCTACTTCAATGAGATAAAAAAATTGCAACATAGAACGTACATGCCGCACTGAACGGACGAGCGAGTGTCTAAATGTTGTGTGTAAAAAATATATATTTTTTCACTGTTTTACAATAAGTTAATATATCATGTCATGTCATGTGAAAACAATGTGTAATTTTGTTTTGTTAAAATAGATATAATAGGTATGTCACTTTCTTAGGAGTTTCAACAAGATCAGTAATAAGATTATCATTTTGAAATCGCAATACCTTCATTTACATTTTTAATTTGAAATTCCATTTCAAACTAATAAATTGTATACGTTATCATGTGACACATGTTACGTTCGAGGACGTACCGTGTAAGCGTGAGCGTCAGTGAGGTGCGTGCGTGCAGGTGTGGTACGAGG
>MOOZ01001720.1:103417-115538 GCA_002930495.1 Cecropterus lyciades | reverse complement strand
AAAGTCTTTCCGAGTGGTAGTCGCTTAAGGGTCAGAAAGTGACATAGGCTACTTTTTATCTCGGAAAAATGCACGGGTGCGGGAAACATGTATTTAAAAAGAATAAAATAGAGATGATTAAAGGTATAAAATTTCGGTTAATGTATGTCATGTTACATTTCTTTTAAAAGCGGGTGAAACCGCGGGCTCAGCTGGTAAATAATAAAATAAAATAATTAAGGGGAGGAAAACAGCATATATAACATATTCTTGTATGGAAACAAGAATATGTTATATATGCTGTTTTTATAGATCTCTTGCGCGAACCGACTCGCACTTGGCTGATTTAACTTCCAAGACTAAAAAAAGTGTATTACGTAACGGTGGCGTGTTTTTTTACTGAAACTAGTATATTTTAAAATGATCCACCAATTGCTACTCTTACTATCGTTGAGCATCGGTTCTAGCAAAAACGTTTCATATTAGTTGTATTATGAATTATTCAATACATACTTGAGTTAGCATTGAGCGGGTGCAGCGAGAGAAGACCGTACCGAGCGGGTCGATTTGTTTATAAGTTGCATAATGACCCGACCTCATCATAATATGAAATTGAATTGTGCCTTAAAGGTCGTTGCCGGTCAGTCAATGAAAATGAAGTTAAGGATGTTGCTCAACATGGGTACTACATTTTAATTTACAGGTTTTTTAAAAGTTTATATGAATTGTTTAACGTTTCTTTAAAAACATACACGTTAAACGTGCAACGGAAATGTCTGGATATATAGGTACATAAACGAGCTGTGCTGATCGACCAAAGATAACAAGACTTTTATCCGGGATTTACATAGATGCAACGTCATAGCATTCGCCAATTAGACTCGTCGACAATGATACTTTTAATTTCTGATCAAATTATTCTCTGCACGCTGGTGGTACTTCCGACCCACCGCAGTTGGAAGGTAAATTTTAAGCGAAGACTTCTCGAGCGCGTAATAAATCTACATCTAGAAAATAACTAAAAATTAGAATAGATTTAAATGTAACTCCTATATTCTATTTAAAAGGGTCATGTGGGGTCGAATTCCCCATGTCAAAACTATACGTACTATACGTATAGTTTTGAGATGGGGAATTCGATCAGATTCACCCAGCGAATGCGTAGTGCGGTAGTGAGATGTGGTGTGTTTGTGCAGGATTCGATCGGAGGCGATAAGTGTGGTGAGGTCGTCGGGGCCGGCGGCAGAGAGACAGAGGGCGGAGTGCAGCGGGGCGCCAGACCGGCCGCAAGACGGAGAGCGCGCGGCAGCCGGGGCCCGTGCTGCGCGCCGCGGGGCGGGCGCAGGCCCCCCCGAGGCGGCGCTGGGTCCCGCCCTCCTCGCTGCGGCACCACGAAGTGCCCGACGGCGACGCCAACCACGACGTCATATTCCGGAAGGTACCTGACACAGACTCATTGCGCGTACTTACATTGTCAAGTGGTCCAAAATATTTTACAGTTTTGTCTATTTTACATATTATTTATTATACATACTTTAAATATTACTTAAGCTGAGGGTTACAAAAACTTGGCCTCAATTTTTAATGTCAATCCCAGTCGACTTTTGTTGACGGTGATCTGAATTTTCAATTCATATTTATTACACATACAAGTTTTTCACAATTTGCTACACATATTACAATCGACCAGTAATATTATGAGTTACATTATTATGCGTTGTGTAAATACCATACATACTTTGCAGGTACGAGGTATACTAAATAAACTCACCCCGGAAAAGTTTCAAAAGCTCAGCGATGATTTGCTCGGGCTGGAACTGGACTCTGACAAGGTGCTAAAGGGCGTGATCCTTCTCATCTTCGAGAAGGCGCTCGACGAGCCCAAGTACTCATCGATGTACGCGCAGCTCTGCAAGCGGCTCAGCGAGGAGGCGCCCAACTTCGAGCCGCCCGGACAACCCTGCACCTTCAAGCTGCTGCTGCTCAACAAGTGCCGCACCGAGTTCGAAAACAGAGCTCAGGTACGATGGCATCATTTCATCCTTGAATACTTGCAACAGTTTTACGGTACGTCCGTGGCGCCGACTCCTTGCTACGAAATGTAGGAAGATGTGCTACAACTGTTAAAACTAAATCAGCCGTGAAATGTGACATGTAGTTTAGCAGTTTATTTCGCCCGAATGATGATATTTAAAAGAACGAAATAAATTTTACTTTCTTTTATTCTATTCACTTTATTGGACTACTAAACATAATTTATGACTATTTGTCGTATAATGGCGCTGTAGTTATGTTGTTATTGTTAAACGCTTGAAATTAAAGGTTCGCAAGGCTTTCACTTAGATCAAATTACAATATTCTCAGTCCTACATTTCACTCAGGCTTTTGCGGCATTCGAAGACAAGCAACTCTCGCCGGAAGACGAGGAGAAACGGCATCTCGCCAAGTGCAAGATGCTGGGCAATATCAAATTCATCGGCGAGCTGGGTAAGCTCGAGATCCTGGCGGAGTCGATCCTGCACCGCTGCATCCAGAACCTGCTGGCGCGACGCGCGGCCGCCGAGCACCACGAGGACCTGGAGTGCCTCGCGCAGTTGGTGCGCACCTGCGGCCGCGTGCTGGATTCGGAGCGCGGCCGCCGCCTCATGGACCAGTATTTCGCGCGCATCGAGACGCTGTCCGCGTCGCGCGAGCTGGCGCCGCGCATCCGTTTCATGCTGCGCGACGTGCTGGAACTGCGCCGCGGCGGCTGGCTGCCGCGCGCCGCCACCTCGGCCGAGGGCCCCGTGCCCATCCACCAGCTGCGCGCCGACGACTCGCCCCCGCCGCGCCGCGAGCGCGAACGCGAACGCGACCGCGAGCGCGACCGCGAGCCGCTGTTCCGCGGCGTGCTGCGCTCGCGCCCGCTCGACGACGTGCTGGCCGGCCTCAGCCTGCAGCCCGCCGCCGCGCTCGTGCCGCCGCCCGACAAGCTCTTCGGGAACGGCTTCGCGTCGCGCGACGCCTTCCGCCAGCGCTCCGCGCCCAACTACTTCCCGCGCTCGCACTACAAGCAGCACGCGCCGCCCGCGCACTCGGCGCACAACGCGCAGGGCAACGGGGCCAAGGTACGGGGAGGGGCAGCCGGCCGGGTAGCACGCTCGACGTCGCGCGGCACGCTAACCGACGACTCGATCGTGTTTCAGGAGACGTCCAACCGCAACAGCAAGTCGCGCATGGCCGTGGCGGTGGGCGGGCTGCAGGACGTTCAGATGCGACCGGCGGCCAACTCGCTCATGTTCTCCGCCAACCGCCTGTCGAGACCGGCCCCCGCGCCGCTGCCGCTCGCGCCCACCCCTCAGAGTGAGTCTCTCCTCGAATCCTCATCCGGCACCGTTCGCTCGCGTGCCCGTCTAACGGCCCGCTCTTTTCTGTTTCAGACGTGCTGACCCCCACGTTCGCGAGCTCCACTCCGTTGATCAAGGAGCCCTCCATCACGATAAAACCCGCGACGGACAAAAAGGATAAACCCAAGAAGGACAAGGTACGTACGGTCGCACGTCCGGCGCGGATCACCCGATCGAGCCGTCGGCGTCGAGATTGAAATCGAAAACGATATCCTGCAGGGCCTAAACAAGGAGGAGGCGTGCCGGCTGGGCGTGGAGGCGGTGGAGGCGCTGGCGCGGCTGCCGGCCGACGACGTCGCGGCGGACGCGGCCGCGCACCCCGCCGTGCAGCGCCTGCGCGACCTGCAGCTGCCCGACAAGGTGCTGCGGCGCGTCATCGCGGGCGTGCTGGAGCACGCGCTGGCGGGCGGCGAGGCGGAGGGCGGCGGCGAGGGCGAGGGCGGCGGCGGCGGCGGGGGCGCGGCGGCGGCGGCGGTGGGCGTGGTGCGCGGCGTGAAGCGCGCGCCGGTGGCGGACGCGGTGCGCGCGCTGCTGCACGCGCACCACCCGCACCGCCGGCTGCCCGCGCTGCTGGCGCACGCCGTGCGGCAGAAGCTCGTGACGCTGGCCGAGGTGGGCGCATGGTGCGAGGGCGGCCAGCACTACCCGCTGCTGCTCGAGGTGCTGCAGGAGCTGCGCGACCTCGTCGGCCTCGACCAACTGCAGACCCTCTACAACGAGAGCAAAGTGAGCCCCGCCCTCGATTTAAATTTATGCTTGCCGTCTTTTGTTGTTATTCATCTTGAACATATATATTGCATGGCATGCTTTTTAACATAGACGGATTCGGTTGCTGTCTACCTTAGTTTAAATTTTGTCCTGTACACTGTTGCTCCTTTTATCGGATTTCAAGTAGAATATTGTTTGTAAAAGTAACTAAGATAATTTATTTAATATTCAATAATTGTTTTCGAATTATTCGGGAACTTTCGAATAATTCGAATTATTCGATTCGAATTTCGAATCGAATATTAATATTGGATTCGGTACGAATAATTCATAAGTTATTATTGGCACATCCCTTATTATTGCTTATACGTTGCCACTTTATACAAACTAGCATATGGAAGTGGTTTTACCGTGATTTAATTACAAGATATTTAATATTTTTTCCATTTCAATATTATAACAAACGATAATAAGAGGTTTATAAAAAGATGTCCGCTCATGAATATCTGTAATCTGTGTATCTTATTCATGTGGAACAGAGGATTTATCTCAATTAGAACGTGTTTCTATTGAGGAATATAGGTGTTGCTTTATATGTAAGTCAGCTGACATTCACAAACTTTAAACGAAACTCAAAAGATTCTTTTACTCTATGATAAAAATGGAGCACGCGAAAATACTTTATTTTTCATGATGTGAGGTTAAATAAAGTTTGGTCATAATCATTTTAGTGTAAAAAAAAAAACATTATATTATTATAAGGTTCCTCTTTCTATAGTCACATTGCTAGAGAGCGGTAGAATATCCAGATGTGGCTATCTGGATGTGTGTCCTCTTCTTTCCCAAATTGTAGAAACACAGTTAAAACTTTTCTTGATTTTCCTTCTTTTTCGCCTATTTGAATTTCTCTCGCTCCATCGTAAAAGTTGCCGCGGGCGAACAGTTGTACTATATATTTAAAAGGTAGTAGAATTCTTTGCGTTTCGACTCCGGAAGCACCATCTTATCTCTGCCTAATAACAGTAGTGTTATGCATTGCTGTGCTCTGGACTGAAGGGTGTGGTAAGAGAGATATATACTTATTCGAGGCGCTCCAACTTAATCATCAGGGGTAGCAACGCATCCGTGACTAACCTCAGGAAAAACCGATCTTACCCAATCACAGATGTCCACGTAGAGGCCACTCATCATCGGCTCACCGCTCTTTCGTTAGAAAAAAATATATATTAAAACTACGTACTTTTCGCTTTTCTAGTCAATGTACTTCCATCGCCGAGAAAAAAGGTGGCAACCCTAAAAAGGAGCGCGATCGGGCGTGGGGCGTCAGGTTGGGCGAAGGGGTCGGGAGTAGTGATGGGCGGAGGATAAATACTCAGACGATAAAAACTCTTTTTACCTTTTTTTATCGGATATTTACTGAAAATGATGGATATTTATATTTTTTGCTAATCGGTGGTAATTTTTTTTTTAAATAAACATTTATATCTATTGTTACTGTTATTCGGGGTTTCCAAAATGCTACGTTATTACATTATTAACGTCAAGACGAAGTAACGTTGTTCAACTACAACAACGACACCCTTTTTTTCGTGGGGAAACCCTTCATGAGTTCCTCTTTACCGCGGGGGCAGCGGAGAGAATATGCCGTACTCCTAAAGGCTAATACCCCACGATGTTCCTCTAGACGCCCTTCGTTGGGATCACGGGTACGCTAGTACCACTAGTCCGCGAGCTAGCTGGAGCTGGAGTTTCTCCACCCCGTCATCTTTGAGATGCGCGCGGGAACACCGCGCGCGCTACCTCGAGGCTTTTTATTTTGGCGCAGGATACTCTTCTATCCCACACCAATGCCTCCATTATGCAGATAGGTAATGGGCTTGGGGCACCCTTCTTCTATCCCTAATTTCCCGGCTGCGGATACGGAGGTCGGAGGAGTTTTCTCTCTCCCTTTCCGCAGCCTTTTTGTGCGAGATAACTTCCTCACAGAAGGATTTCACAGCTTTTCAAGACCTCTCGCTGTCAGCTTTTACTACGGCTTGAAGCGAGAGGTCTGGCCCCACCGCAGCGACGAGTACGCCAAGACGGGCACTCCTCCAGTGTATGCTGGGCCATGTCCTCGTCGCAGCTACAATGGTGGCACCGGGTGGTTGGCTCCCTTCCGGTTATACGTCCAGTTTTCTAACACCGGATGGACAGCCTCCACAGTCCTCCGGCCAGTCGAGGGTTAAGCCTGCTCTACTTCCATTTTTCAGTAATGGACTGTAGAGCGTGGAACTTCCGCTCTTCTGCCTCCTTGGGCATAAAGTGTTCCTCTGAGAGTCAGAGGTCTGTGCACCACTGATACATCGTAGCACAGACCTCCGCCTTCAGATCCCAAGCTCGGCACCCCGCTAGTATGCATGCCGCCTCAAAGTAGATGGTTCGATATATATGGATGACTCTGTGGTTTTTTCAGGAGAGAGACATTATATCTTGTCAATTCCTCCGCCCAAATGGGTGACCCATATAGGGGCCGCACCACCCTCAAATATTCCACCTATGAGTATGTGGGACCCCCGAGGCGGCGCCCTCCTCGGCCCGTGAAAACACTGGGCCTCGGTTTTGTTGCACCAACTGGAGCCCCGACATCTCTATTCTGCCAACCACCAATGCCACTCCATCAGTAGTAAGACGGGCAGCCTCCTCGTACCTATCCCCCTGGGCCTTGACCAGCGCGTTATCCACGTAACAGGTCACGAAAGCTCTTGGGAAAAATATAGCCCCGCAGCACCCAGTCGTAACCGATGTTCAACCAAGATGTGGGCCAAGAAGTAACGCCTGTGGAACACCGCACATCTTCCGCACCGCCCATCTATGATACTTAAGTGTCGCCCTAATGCTGGCTTATGGCCGGGAGCTGAAGGCATTCGCTATATCCAGCGACACTGTCAACAAGACCTTGCGCTGGGCCACCGCTTCATCCGAGCGGGCCTTTCCGTGCATTTTAGCATCGATAGTCGATCGGCTCTCCCGGAAACCAAATTGGTTGCCGGATAGGTTGAGTCCTACCTCTCCTCACCCAGATGTTTGATGAGGTGACCTGCGATGACAAGCTTGTCGGCCTCATCAAGCATCACCAGGGGTCTATATGCTGTATAGGACACTGCGGAGCGCCCCTCTTTCTTAACTAGGATAAGCTTGCCCCGACTCCAGACAGGAAAGAAATAGTCTGCGGAACCGGTCTCCTAGTTCCTCAAGATCTAGTACCCAGGCGCCAGGGATACCATGCGACCCCGGAGCCTTGTTCTTGCTCCGCAACCTTGGGAAGGCCGCGCCCAGCTCCTTCTCCGACACCCTTGTCACCTCCGATCTTGAAGCATAATCGGAAGGTGCCATTACCGGAAGAGACTGCCCCAATCTGGCTGGAAACATAGTTAGTGTCCCCTCCTGGAATAGGTGTGTATTGTACTGAGTGTCAATCAGTGGTCAGTCTCAGTCAGTCCAAGGGCACATTTTTCCCCTTACGATCTTATAGGGACACCCTCTCAGATCGTGTCTCAAGCTCTGCAGAAGCTCCATCTTAGCCTGCACCCTATCCCAGTTTTCTTTTGTCCTGTTTGTTTTGTGTCCCATTTTTCATGCTATGTGGATATCATTTGACGAAAAAGATTTCATGATTGTATAGGTGGTATTTTTTATAAGTATTTTTTTTATCAAAAACAATTTTGGCCACAAATTAATAGTTTTATTTCAATTTAACAGTACTTGACCAAAATACTAATTATTGAATATTACAGGTTTTTTGGTGTTATTAAAGTGATTAATAAATTCCGTTACAAATCTATATTTTCAGATTTTCATTCATTTCAATCCCTTCGTTAGTATAATAATAAAATGTACGTTATATTACGTAACTACAGCTGTAGGTGGTATTTATCCGCTATTTTGGATAAATACTCAAGTAAAAACGGATATTTATGAGTATTTATCAATTTGGAGTATTCATCCGGATAAATCGAGTGCAGTGACGAGCACGAGCGCGCGTGTTGCAGATCAACGCGTGCGCGTACGTGTCGGAGCGGTCGGGCGGCGAGGCGGGCGCGGGCGGCGCGGCGGGCGCGCTGGAGGCGCTGGAGGCGCGCGGGCTGGCCGCGCTCGTGCCGCAGCTGCGCGTGCAGGCGCTGCTGGCGCGCCAGCTGGCCGCCGAGCCCGCGCCCGCCGCGCTCTACCGCTGGATCAAGGTACGCATGGAGTTCCTTCGTTCCTCGAAAACGTGACATTTTTAATGTGAAATATGAAACGTCCGGTACGACGGCTCGGACCGGCCGCCGACGTCAGACGGACGTGCGGCGCGGACCACAATTACTCATCTGTTCGAAAGATCGACATAATATTTAATACGGTGTTGGCAGAATATAGATTGGTCTCGATTAGAAAATCCTTCGAACTGAATGATCCATTTTGTATACAACTCTCCTAATTGATACCGAATCAGGAGAGTGGTATAGGTGTATGGTGCGTGTAACACTTGCCAGCCATGAATTGTATTGGCGAGACATAGGCGAATGTTGTGTAACAAAAAAAATTCCTTCTCAGTCTCGATATAAATGATACTGCCGGTCTCAAAAGTAATAAAGAAGAAATTATCCTAATTGTTTATTTTTGCCAATTTCACACAACAAAAAATAAATAATATTATCCTATATAAAACTGTATAACATATATTATCTTTCGAATGGTGTTAAAAATTATTCCAAATTAATAATGTATTAATAATTATCCCAAATTATATAATGATATAACATGATAATATAAATAAAAATGGCCGGAACGTTATCTGGCAACCGACCAGAATCGGTAAATAGCAATAGCGAATCAGCGCAACAGAAGCATAACATACGCGCGTCGGCAGGCCAACGTGGAGCCCGGCGTGCGCGGCAACGCGGCCTTCGTGTCGACGCTGGTGGCGCTGCTGGCGGGCCACGTGACGGCGGCGGCGGGCTCGGCCGCGCCCGACAAGGCGGCGCTGGAGCGCGAGAAGGCGCTGGCGGAGGCCTACGCGCCGCTGCTCACGGCGCTGCTGGAGGGCCGCGCCGACCTGCAGCTGGCCGCCGTGTACGCCGTGCAGGTGCACGCGCACCACCACCGCTACCCCAAGGGTGAGCCCGCCCGCTTCTACGCCTCGGGACGTGGATCCGGTGTTGTTACACTGTTATTATCGGATTAAAGTAGGAAACGACCGTGCGGTCCACCCGACGGTAAGTGGTGACTTCCGCCCATAGACGACTGTCGGCGACTTCGTATAGACCGGGGGTTCTCTCTGAAGCCGATGACGGATGTGTTGCTACTCCCGAGGACTAAAATGATCGTCTCATAAATGACCCGGCAACTATACCCTTCCAGCGAAACAAAACTGCTTCACGGCAGAAATAGGTGTGGCGGTGGTACCTCTCGTTCGAACTACACAGGTTCTACCATCTTACAAGGGAGGCAGGCTAGGGCGGTAGTACCCCATGCTTATCTGACACCTGTGGCTAAGACTAAACTTGATGTCCATGGACGACAGTGGTCATTATCATCATGTAAACTACATGCTCGTTTGCTACGTCCATGTTATAAGGAAAAAAACTGGAAGTAAGGTATGGATCCCAGCCGAATTACGAGGACCAACTTAATCCTTGGGAGTGACAACATACTCATGATCGGCTTTATGTCCCCTATTTTATATGAAGTCGGTAATGGATGTCCATGAGCAGCTGGCCATCGGGTTAAGACTTCAATTGCTACCTTATACCAACCTGACTGTAGTTCCATTGCTGCAATATATTGCTGAAGAATATGAATGATTCCTATATATATATTCGTTCGTAGATCTCCTTAAAATTTCATAAAGCAAAAGTACGATAATAGATTATACAATGATAAGGATTTAGAGTATGCTAAAATATTAATCATACGAGCCTACAATCTTCTGTTATTTTTCGTACTTGTAAAACACACTTGATGCGGTGGTTCAACACCTTGAAAATGCGATAAAACCATTGTAGGTATGCTGCTTCGGTGGTTCATGTACCTGTACAACCTGGAAGTCTGCGAGGAGGACGCGTTCCTGCGCTGGCGCGAAGACGTCACGGACGCCTACCCCGGCAAGGGAGAGGCTCTCTTCCAGGTACTATTGACCGATGTTTATCTTGGATTTTGTTTTCATCTTTATCACGGGTTATATATAGAGTGTGACAGAATTCGACGAAAAAACCCTAGACGCAGCTGATTTAGAGATGATTTTGCATTTGGAGACTATATCCAGGATGAAATGAAATGAAAATTATTTATTGCTAGAATGTAGTGATTATGGCATGACGGATGGTAACAAGTGTACGTCTCAGTAGTGTCGTACATTCTATCACTATAGCGAGCAATGTCAATTAGGTCTTAATATTTTTATATATGATTTGTCAGTAATATTTATATCAATGTCGATTTAAAATTAAATTCTAGGGTATTAACAACGTACATCATTAAGAGCAAATAGTAAACATAATAGTTATAATAATATAATGTACTTTCGTTCATACATACAATGTCAATTTAACTATTATTTTCTCTGTATTCATTTAAGTTATAAGAATACTTTTCTATAAGCCAATTAAATAGTTTCCTTTTAAAAGGATGTAGAGGCAAATCATTAAAGCGGTTAAGCAATTTATTGTAAACTATTATAGCATTAGTATGAGAGTTTCTGCTGTATAATTTTAGTCGACTAAGTGGCAAGAATAGTTTAAATATGTCTGTAGCCGTTACACGTCTGCTAACGACTTTCTGTTATACATACCCTATGATCCCTGATATACATACAAACCAGTGGTAATATCCTATACTTTTAAATAGCGGTTTGCATCTGTCCATAACCAAAGCACCACAAATGGCCCTTACACATTTTTCTGTAACAGAAGACCTTTGTGTATCTCCGCCGAGTTTCCCCAAATCAAAAGTCCGTATGATAATATTGACGAAACATAACCGTGATACGCTGCAATTGCTACTTCAGTAAATACCGTAACCCGTAATCTTTATAGCGCAAAACGAACCTATCCAACCTATCACAAACGTATTCGATACGTGCCTTCCAATTGCAATTTTTGTCCAATATAATTTCCAAAATTTGATTTTGTCGACTTGTTATTACACTATTATTGTTAATTATATTGAGACTTAATTTTCTTTTATGACGCTTACAAATTGGATAAGTTTCTTTTAGGTTATTAGTTATTATTATTGAGCCACTTGATCATTTTTCGCAATGTTAAATTTATTTCATTTTCATATCTCTGTACATACTAATAATTAATTATCACTGTAGTTTCGTCTGCAAAAAGGATAGTTTTATGGTTTGTTACATTTGTAAGATCGTTTATATAAAGTAAAAATTTCTTGTGGAACTCCAAATCTATTTGTTAAAAACGCAGTTAACTTTATTGCCTTTTGCAATTTTTGTTATTTCTACGCACTGTTTTCGATATATATTCGATAGCTATTTATAGTCAAGTAAATCGAATGCCTTGCTCATGTCTAGGAAACTAGCAGTTACAGGTGTTTTCATTAATGGCCTTCGTTACAATCTTTATTAGATTGAAACATGCTTATGATGTACTACTATTTTTACGAAATCCATATTGTTCGTGTTTGAGTATTGATTGAGTAGTAATAAAATTATAACCTTTTAGCATTACTTTTTCAATTATTTTAGAAAATATAGGTATTTATGTTTCGGAACGGTAATTACTCATCTCAGTTCTTTTTTAAATAATGGCCTAATTATAACTTTTTTAGACTTTCCGGGAATATACCTTCCCTTAGCGATTTATCTTATATATATATATATAAATTAAAATTCAAAATTCTAAAAATGTTTTTTCTTGACAATTACAACACATAACAGGTACAATTATAGAGCTACATTAGTATATATTTCTTAAAAACACATGCAATATAATTAAACAAACAAAAAAATATATATATATTGGTAGCTTTACGTGTTGATATACATATATAGATTATGTGCTGCAATA
>MOOZ01001720.1:93251-103323 GCA_002930495.1 Cecropterus lyciades | reverse complement strand
GCTAACCAAATTTCTTCCAAAATAATGCATTATTTGCGAAGTTTATTTTATAAATATGATATTTATTCTTATCCAAATAAATACATAAATTACTTTTCTTTGTAGTACTAATACAGGGGTGAAACCGTGGGGCGCAGCTAGTTTTAATATATATAAATTACGTGTCATGTTGTTTGTCCGCTATGGACTTCTAAACTACTAGGTATATAGTATAGGTATGTAACCGCGACTAAGTCGTAATCTGTTGGGTGGTATATCTGTGAGGTGCTTTTAGGGTTCCATACCCAAAGGGTAAAAACTTATTACTAAGACATGATTTTTTTGCTTGATATTAACAATGGCAACACGCAGAAAGCTTGAAATAATGAAATCAAAATAAAATAAATATTTAAAGGGGCCCCCATACAACAAACGTGATGTTTTTGGCGTTTTTTTTATAGATAATGGTACGGAATAAGAGGAGGCATTGATTTTTAAAAAGTGTTTTTAGTCAAAGTCATAGTCAAATATATTATATCGTCGTTTAAGTTCTAGCACCGCGTAAGGCATTTTTTGTCGGTTATGCCATTTTGAACATCGTCGTCATTGGAATCGAAATACGTGTCGTTTCGTCCAAGCAGAATGAAAGTACGACACAAAAATACCTTTAAATTATGGAAAATCAAAAGTACACAATGGAACTTTACTTCTATATATGTCTTTATGTAATTTCTGTCTATATAAAATTAATCGGTTTTTGTCTCTCCAAAAAATTTGCCAAAAATTACTTACGCGGTGTTAGAAATTAAACGACGATGTGTTAGTTTGTCTGTGGTTGGATATGCAGAAAAACAATACATTTTACTGCCATATAATAAATAACACTACATCAAATATTGTAAACAAAGAAGTATTAAACAATTAAAATAATCATAATAATTCTAATATTACTCCTTTTCAGCAGTTGGGTGATAAAGCCTAACATTTAGTTCTGAGAACCACACCAATTTTTTTTAAATTCCCAACGAAGTGGGCACGTGTTTGCTAGTTTATAATGTAACTCAAAGGTTCGCAAATGCATTAAGCACAGAGTTTAATAGATCTTGTGATTATTTCATCTATTCCAACCGAGTTAGTATTGTTAGGACTATTTATTATTTGACATGTTTCAATTGGATCGGTTGGTTGAAGAAAAATTGAGCTAGTTATTTTCCATTGTTTTACTTACATATGTCATCAAATTTAAATTTCAAGTCATTTTTGTTAGTCAAACCTATACAGAATTTATTAAAGCATTCACCAATTCACCAATTTACGGAGTCATTATACGTTTGATCATTGACAATTATGTTATCTATTTCTGTATCTGTTTAAATGTCACCTACATTTCTGTTTATAATTTCCCATATTGCTTTACATTTATTCTTTCTCTTGTGAATATATCGTTTATGTTGTATTTGTTTTGATCTGTTTATACATTTTTTTAAAATATAGTCTTATATTTTTTATATTTGTATTTAGTAGTATTTTTCATATACATACTTTTATTTGTCTTTAACAATCTGTACTAATATAGAAAAATGAAATAGTGTCTGTTTCTTACTCAATCACGTTAGAACCACGGGTATTTATATGAAATTTTGGATGGATATAGCTTATTTACCTAGGCAACTTATAAGCTTACTTTTTCGATATTGTGAACTATTTAACTTTGGCGACTCTTATTATATCCCGTAGCGGAGATCTTCAGCTAGTCTCGCTAGAAAAAGTGACTTCAAGTTTTCATATTAAGCTTTATAAATTAACTACCCATAGAATTGTAAAAAAAATCACACTTAACTGTCTGTGCTGTTCATGGTTAAATCTAAAAACTTAATCATAATCCTTATGATTTTAAACTAATATTATCGTGGAATTGATACATTTTAATATGTTACGGGTACTCATTTTCGCGACCGTGACCGTTTCGATCCACGTAACTGGGTCGAAATATCGGCAAAAAAATATTAAAAACCGCATATCGTGAGTACCCGTAACATATTAAAATGTATCGATAGAACTATCGGTAGTATATAAATTTCAATACTATCTCTTGTATCGATAGTATAAATTATGGTAATACTATTGGTGTTTTGATTTTATTCAAATACAATGGAAGGCATGATTTCAAATATAAAAATGAGGAATTTAAACATTGTGACAATGTTTATTAAATGTTTGCCATGTCATGATGACAATTCTTCTACATGTTTTTGTGCAATTGTCTAATTATGGTCATTATGGAGGACTACGAGTCCTCCCTCTACTGGTCACTGACGATGTCGTCGTTGCAGGTGAACACGTGGCTGACGTGGCTGCAGCAGCAGGAGTCGGAGGACGAGGAGGCGGAGGACTGAGTTCGCCCCTCCCCTCCCCCGCCGCCGCCCCGCCCGGCCCCACACTCGCACCGCTTTTATTTGCGCTCATCTCATATAAATATAATTAAGCCAAATAGTTAAAAAGTACCTTAACCTTCGTTACCCTTTAACGCACGATCCGCCGCGCTGGGCGATTCCTGTGTTAAATAGGTCAATTTTTAGGTTATACTACGTAAAAAATGTTAGTATCTCGAGATAATTTTTTGTAGGCCTTTTACTCGATTTTGATACTTTTTACAAATGTATACAATGTATAGTGTTCGTTTGAACGTATGATTGCACCCAGATTTGCCCCCTTCCTCTGCAGCGAGCGTATTTTAGTTAAAATTGTAAGAAATATATGTATGAAGACCTTAAATCAATTATTAATAATATCATCATGATCATTTATTTTCAATACTAAATGGACTTAGTGGATAAACTGTAAGAATGCTTAAATTTCATTGTATTATCAGATTATAGAATTTTGTAACTAGATAAATCAAAAACAAAAAAAAATTACATAAAAATAAGCCAATGTGTTTCCTCGGGCATAAGAACTGTATGTTGATTGAGTGAATTGTAATAAAGTTGTGAAGTGATGCAAGTTTATATAAGTAACATTGGTCAATATGTATTCCGAATGAGAATAAACTTCAGTGTAATTTATTAAAAAAAACATCTTTTAATTTATCCGTAACATTTTATTCCTGCACTAATAAAAATAAAGTCATTACATATTTGCTGCTTAGTTATTGCAAATAGAAGTATGTTTTCTTATAATTTACATTTTTAGTAACATTACATGTAACCTGGGAACAGTACTATTCATTTTTCAAAAGAATGTCCAATGTGTACAAAATACACGCATGAAGCTTCCCGTGTTATTCTTCATCTGGGCTACAGGTGTTTAATAATTGCCGGAGCTAAAAGAATAAATAAGGAAATCAATTATTTTTGGAATAACAATTTATACAAACGGGTGACAATAGTTGGCTAAAACAAACATATATAAAAAATACATTAAACAAGCAGGGCACAATAGTGATCAGGTAAAATTTCTCTCCAAACCTTATTCAATGTTAAATATAATGTCAATAGTCAGGGTGCTGCAGCATGGTGTTGCTTACTAATAATGTCATATACAAGGTGGCACAAAAGTCATCACCCTATTGGTGATAAATGTCAGTTCTGCTTTAACATTTGTGAAGTAAACAGATACAAAATACTTGTCAATAATACATGAATTGACACTCCTCAAGAATTTCCAGGTCACCTAATTTGTTGTTTTGGTAATTTCCACTAGATGGTAACTTCACCAGGTTTAACTGGTCAAGTCATGAGTCTATGTCAAACCTCAGACTTGTGAAGCCCTCAAAGAAAATATATCATATATGTGGGAATCCATCACTGAAAGTTCTGGCAAGTGTGCTGTAAAACACCACAAACCAGGCGCATAACACTTCTGGTGGTGGCAACTTGGCCAATATTTCTTTTGATACTTATAAATAAATAGTTAAGACCTTGAATAAACAAAATCCAAAAGCTTTCATTTATCCCAAAAATTATAGGCAATCAAGTAACAACTTTTGCATGAACCTGTATCTTACCTGTAATTCTGCAGTCTCATTGAACAGCATTGTTTAGTAAAGAAGTTAGCCTATTCATTAAACTGCTAATTGCACTAGCTTGCTTCAACAAATACCCAAAACACCCTAAGTTGTAGCATTAAACCCATGGACTGCAGTGGAACATGAAAACATGCAAGTTGACCATTGTCCCACACCTATTCATCTTTAACATGCCTGCAACCCCTTTGTGTTTCATGGCTGAAATCTTTTTTGGGGTTGGCTTGGTGCAGCCAACCCCAAGAAAGATCCACCATGGAGGCCACAGATAAATTCTACTAAGCTTAAGTACTACACCACTTATAAAGTTATCTTTATATCCAGTTGTATAGGTCGCGTCAAGTAAAATGAACGCTGGCGGTCAAACTGCACATTAGGCGATTAATGGGTCTAATGAGAATTTAAAATAATGCATGAAACGGACCGCAGCGGCAACAAAATGTTCCGAGTCTACAGTGAGACGAATCGTAAAAGGCTCAAAAGATTCGGAATTTATTATATACATTTATACACATTCATTATTCACGTAGGGGATGATGATTCTGACACAAATGATGATGATACCTCAAGTGACGATAGCGACGACGATGAAATAGCTACCTCCAGCACCAACACTGCTTCCTCATCTGGTTTTCATGTCACCCAAGACCACTTAATGGATGGCGTTTCGTTACTCTAANNNNGTTACTCTAATCTTTTTAAATATTCTACACTGAATCAAACAAGTTTTTAATTCCATAATCATACCTTGGTTACATATTTTCTTATCAATTATCATCAATAAAATAAAATATAAAGTAATATACGAATCCGCGAGCGAAAGGCTTTTCAAAAAATAAAACAATGGGCTAGTACTTTAGTGCACGAGTGTACCCATGCGCAAAATCACCCCCACCACTTTCTTCTAGCGTTCTTTTTACATGACGCGACCTATAGGTGGAAATACACAATATATTAGGCTCACACAAACCAACTTGACTAACCTAAAAACTTTTTTTTGTATTGCTTGATTTTTATTTGATCATGGTAATTCAATTACTTTGTTGTTTTGAACATTGTTTTAATTTAAATCAATAGAAATACCGTAGTAAATTAATATGTGACATCTTACCAATTCTAATAGCAGCGCAGAGTACGCAAAATGTGATTACACTATTTATAGTATTTTCTCTGGCTAGACGTTTTTCTTCCAAGGGATCAGCTTTCTCACCGAATGGTAAACGAAACATATTGGTATTTGTTAATTTTACGAGAAACCTTACTGTAACCGCAAACACACTCAAAAAGAATTTAAGGAATAAATTCTTTAATAATTCTGTTTGTCAAAGTCAAAATCAACGTGACATGTACAGATACATAATAAATAAGTAATAGGCTATCCACACTACCTAATTTAATCGGCCAATTAGATTGATGAATTACTAAAGATAATCAACCTTCAATTGGGTAATTTTTGCGTTGACGCCGTGCAATTTGATTATTGATCTTATCAAATCGTCAATGAAATAGTATAGTGCCGACGCTTCGAAAAGCTTAACCAAGACAGCAAATCATTGCACAGATAATATAATCCATTCTCAGACTTAGAAAACTTCTTCGAAAGACTTCTTCGAAAATAGTATAATAATTAACTTCTTGTCATCTCATCATGTCATCGTTGTCTCGTGTTTTTATTAACGACTTTTTTTTACTAACTTCCTAAACGGAAAAACAAGAAAAGAATAGGCTATTTGACACTAATGAAAATATGCGATTAATTGTGGCCATCCTAGTAGATAGTAGTGTAATGAAGCATATTTAACACAATTTAGTAATAAAATATGCATATTTTTTTCATATTTTACGTGTAAAAATGATTTTTTTTCTGAATATTTCTAAACCACAGGAAAACCACAGGAATGTGATTGGTTCTAACTCTGGCGACGTCACACGCTAGTAAACAAGTAGTAAATGCCGGCTTATCCTATGTACGTTATATTAATTAGCTGGATTTGCCATTAAATTTGTTTATTATCGAGCTATTTTGCGAGCTTTTTATCGTCACTGACATTATTGGTAGTTTTTAACTTCAATATGGACAAACATTTTGTGCAAGCCGATAACAGAAACCTACCCGAAGTAGATACATTTATGGTTGCACTCTTCTTCAAAAATAACGCAGATTACTATGATAAAGATATAGATTCTGTATAGTTATTCAGAATTAATAAGGTACTCGAAACATGTTAAAAAACTATTTATTCAGAATTATTTATTTATTTCTTAGCGTACAAGTTTTGCAAAATAGTATTTTAGGTTATATTGTGACTTGTGAATAAACAATGATGTGTAAATACTTGTAATATACTTTGAAATTTCCGGTAAAATCTCTTTTAGACACTGTTAAGCGACGAAATACTCTTGGGATCTCTCCGGGCTAACTGTAACCACTTATTTCGTCTTTTAGCATTCCTTGGAAAAGACAAACACTTTTTCTTGATTTCTTAATGAAGTGTTATTACATTGTGGTACTACTCACCATTTATATGACATTTTGTCCTATAAATTCACAATTAAATTCCTATAAATTCACAGAAAAACGCGAGAGATCATAGTTTCTGCATTTCGTCATTATCTTGTTTACTAGCGTCTGACGTCACTCGAACCATATGACGTCCGCCATTACAGAAACAGCGTTTTTAGCGCCAATTTTGTAATTTAAACTTTAACATTAATTTATGTTGAAAATGCTGCACGTTTCCCGGAAATATTTATGTAGTGTGTTTATCATTATATAATGTATCATTTACAACTGTTTTCAAAATCAGTCAAATAGCCTTTTGTGATTGTACGCATGTAAGAAATTGTAGTTTTTTGGCGTAATAGTCTAGACGTCTCATATCAAAATAACATACTACAATGTTTATTTCCTAAAGCATTTGGTCTAAGAAATTCAAATGATTGTAGAAATGCACTTTATTTTTGTATTTTATTTAACATTACGCAAAGATCCTTGATAAAAAAATATCAAGCTTGTTAAGATATTTTTACATGCTATAGGGGTTTTGTCAAAACCAAAGGTATTTTGCACCAACTATATTTAGCCCACTCGCACTTTGTTTCACTCGTTTACACACAGAAGGAGAGATGCTAAGAGTCCTACGTATTTCGAATAAAAACTCAAATAAATTAAATTTGTTTATGATTATAGCATCGTATAATATGTAATAAGCGGTAATTTAATAATTATATTATTCCAAAAACAAGAAACCTTATTATTTTCGTAATATTTTCTTTTTTCTATTCGAATCGTTTGTGCTTCGTTCCTGAGAGCATCGCCGCCGACTCTATTTTTGTAATCTAATCGTCTGACTGTGAAGCAAGTGACAGCAGTGTTTCACATTCAGAATGTGTGTTGTTTTGTTGGATAGAAGGATGTGGTAAGAGAGAGAGAGAGAGAGAGAGAGAGAAAGATAAAGGTTTATGTTGATATAGTTATATGT
This sequence comes from Cecropterus lyciades, assembly GCA_002930495.1. Lineage (NCBI taxonomy): Eukaryota > Metazoa > Arthropoda > Insecta > Lepidoptera > Hesperiidae > Cecropterus > Cecropterus lyciades. Next base: position 95,838 of record MOOZ01001720.1, on the reverse strand, counting down.
AAAGAACTTTTAGAGCTGATTAAAACAACTTTGCCTTTGAAATAATGTGAATTCCAAACAAAACTTGCAGCGCTAGCCTGCAATGAAGAGTACGTGAACCTGCGTTTTATTATCTCCGTCGTGGTCGTATAATTAACGTGACAGTTCCTATAATTTTGGCGTTGTCGAGAAATCGGTTTGGTCAAAGCTCTGCTTTAAACTAAGTCAAATAAAGAAATAACAATCGGGAACTGTTATTACAATTTGGATTTCAGTCGAGCGAAGTGTGTGAGGTGCAACACACGCATCTGGGTGGCTAATCGTAGTCTAGTTTAGTAAGTAGTTGTTGTTGTTTCGTTCATCTAGTTTTTTATGGTGTTTAGTTTAGAATCGTGTAGAGATAGATCTGTGTGAACATCTTAATATCATATGCACTATATAATATTAGTGTTTAGGTACCTTGGGTGAAACAAAACACTTTAATGTCTGTAAATGTTTGTTTTATTAGACCACTCGGCATCAGGTGGGCTGCAATATTGCAAATAATGAAGATTTGCATTCGTTTATCGCTTCTCCGTACTCAATCGCGCAAATAACAATCGGATGGCAGGCCGCGGCGAAAATTCTCTCTCTATAAAAATACGACTCTGGCCGACAACGGAATAAAAAGACACAAATTCATAAAGCTTTCAGTTTATTAGTTAAACAAATATCACTTTTATTTACAACCAAAGCAATCACAAATTTATGAACTAATCGTAATCTCCTAAAACTACTTAACAGATTGAAATATTTACAATAGAGTTAACAATCGTTTATCTCACGGAACGCGCGCGTCAACCGGTCGGGCGGCGCGGAAGGCGTCGTCCGGCGGAGGGCCCCGGCGGGCGCCGCGCCGCGCGTCACGCCGAGCCCAGCGGCTGCGTCACCACCGGCGAGCGCCGCCGCGGGGACGCCTCCTCCGCCTCCGCCGCCGCCGCGCCCGCCGCGCCCGCCGCGCCCGCCGGCTCCGTCAGCCGCAGCGCCACCTCCAGGTCGCGCAGCACCTGCCGGACCGGCCTCGGGGGTCATCTACGACGCTACGACCTTACGTCACGGGTACTCGCGATATGCGGATTTTGAATTTATTTTTGCCCCCCGCCATCGCACTTTCGCCGCGACCGCGATCCGTGTGACCGGGTCGAAATATCGGCAAAAGAAATTCAAAAGCCGCATATCGTGAGTACCCGTGACGTATTAAAATGTATCAATTTCGCGACGGTATTATTCTAAAATCATATATAGTCAATGCCCTGGATTGAGACCCAGGATACTCTGTGACGTGGCAAACGAACGAAGCGACAGGAAAAGCTAGTAAAGAACCTCGGTTTCCTTGTGGTCGAGCAGCGCGAAGCGGCGGTCGAGCGCGGTGAGGTGCGCGAAGGTGAGGTGCAGGTGCGCGTGCAGGCGCAGCAGAGCCAGCTCGCGGAAGTGCGCGGCGTACATGTGCGCCACCACGTGGAACAGCAGCCGCACCACGCGCCGCACCACGCCCTCGAACTGCGCGGGGAACTCGTTCGCTGCAAACCGACCGCCGAGCGTTACGCGCCGCCGCCGCTCGGACGCTACGCGTCCGTCCCGTCGCGCGGTGCCTTCCCACGGGTCGTGATCGTGGCCGTGTCCGTCTGTAGCGACATCCCACGCTCGATCTCTTTCGGTTTGCATTTTGGAACGACACAATAACTTCGTGTTTTGATACGGAGTTACTGACGCGCACCGTTGAAAGGAACTTGTTGCTTTGTGGCAAACCGTGGGAAGGCACCATGATAAATCATTTTTAATGCACTTAACAAAAACGAATAATCTTTTCCATACAGATATTATAAAAAAAAAATTAATTGTATTTCACAACTTAGCTGCTGCATTCAATGTGGGCAAAGTTTAAGCGGTATTTTCAAATTGGTATCATACCTAATTATATAATTAAATAAGCTTTCATAATACATTTAAAAACTACGCTACTGAGTAGTAGTGTTTAAAAAACTCGTATGGTAAATTATTCCACACACATTCATGGGCATTTTTCGTAAGTTATAACCTATTTCTAACATTTTAGTTTCTATTACTAGTAGTATTATAATGACACATTCAATGTTTAGACTAATGTGAAAAAGTGCTACATCGGTGAGCTACTTTTCCAAAGAAAAATAATGTTGCAGAGCAATTTTAGCAATTCATTATTGTGAAGTGTCGTTAGCAAACCCCCAACATCATAATTGTAGCAATGTCATAGAACGGGTACTTAACTGCGACCGCTTTAATCGTGTTTAACCAAGTTTAACCAATTAGTATTTTATATCAGTAATCAATGCAAATAAAAAATTGATTAATAAAATGTATAAACAACCACTTATTCGATGACTGAGAATGTGCTCTATGGTTTTGCTTCTTATTTTGTACTTTAGGGGTATTTTTATCAGTATGAAGTAGCAAACGAGCATGCAGCCCACCGGATGATAATTGGTAACAGCCGTCCATGGACAGCTGTAAGAAACTACTTATAGAACAGGGGTTCTATCTGAAGACGATCACAAATGCGTTGCTACTCCCGAGGACTAAGATGGTCGCC
>MOOZ01001720.1:52963-68264 GCA_002930495.1 Cecropterus lyciades | reverse complement strand
CACAGTACATAGTCCCGAAGTAGGCGCTCAACATATTTTGTTAGATTACAACGACGAACCTATGTCCTACAAGTATATGAGCGCCGACCTTAGAACTATGTTTTGTGTATTCAAGAAACCAACATATATTTAAATTATTTTTTTTTTACTTTTTTTGTGGTATAGAAGCCGGTTTCTATTTTTTATTAAAAATATTTTTTTTCACGCTTTTTATTGATGTTAGTTATATTTGTCTTCACAAAATATCACTAATTTTGCTTCGTAAATATATATTTACACAAAAGCATAAATTTAAACATAAATTTAACTTCCAGCAACAATGTGAAATTTTTGACCTAAGCCATGACTAACAAAACTTTTGTAAATTATATGGAGGTGAATAAAGGTTAGGTCTGCATTTATATGAATTGGGCGCAACCGCGCTGCCGCGCCCTGCTCGCTTTTATGTTTTTTAATATGTTCCAATCTAACCTAATCCATCCAATATAAATCAGTACTAAGACCTAATCCTAAGCTATAAATTAGGCTCAGATTCGAGAAGTTGAAAGTGAATATTTTCATCTTATATCACTACATAGTAATCTTACTGCATATACGTAAGCACGAAATGGCGAACTTCTATGGTCTAGGTTTAAATTACCCCTACATCATCTGGGTTGAAGATCTAACGGTCCAATTTGACGTCTCATATCTCTTACTTATCTTATTATACATCCGTAAGCACCAAATCGGCAGAATGATGCAGGGGCACTGCAGGCCTAAACCATAATTTAGGCCTGCAGTGCCCCTGCATCATCAGGATTGAGGATTTGAAGACCAAGTTTTTTATCGTAGTCTCTTCTTATCAATCTAATTATATATCCGTAAGCACCAAATGGCTAACTCTTATCACTTAGGCTTGCAGTATGCTGCATCATTAGGTTTGAAGAATTGAAGGTCAAATCTTCATCTTATATCACTGCATAGTAATCTTACTGTGTATTTTCCTAAGCACCAAATGACCTACTTCTTTGGTCTAGGTTCGAAGTACCCCTGCATCATCAGGATTGAGAAGTTGAAGGTCAACTATTTCTTAGTATGTTTCTGCTGAGTAATCTTATTATATATTCTTAAACAACGAATAGTTCACTTCTTTGGTTTTGGCTAGCAGTACCCCTACATCATCAAAATCGAGGAGTAGGTCATATTTTTCATTAAATTATGTCCTCCTAGATTACCTTATGTTCATTTCAAGTTTCATGAAAATCGGATCAGTAGAAGCTAATGCTCGACAATTGGACAATCTATTTGTCGCGCACATATTTCATGCAAATGTAACGTTACGTTCTTGTCATGGCTGCCCTTGTCAAAACTGAACCAAAATAAAATAGCACCCAACCGAAGCACCAGCTTTCAAATAAAAAAAAATTCAAAATCTTGTTATATATTTGGCTAAATGTTATTGTACAAAAACAATACATAATAGTTTCAAAAACTAAAAAAACACGCCTTTGCTGAACACGCTTTAGCAGAACTAAAACAATCTAAAATTATTTTCTATAAGTTAAAAATAATATAGCTATAAGAAAAAAACTATTTATCGTAATGAAGTGTGGGGTGCCCAAGGTGAAAGTGAATAATATCTCAAAAACAGCGTGTTTTTTTAAATAGAATTATTTTTTATTATTTTTGTCTTATCAATGATAATTGTATAGTAGAGAAAATGGACTCTATAGTGCATTATATGTGAAAACAGCTTCTCAGGTCGATCTATGATTTATTTCGTATTCTAACCATTTCATCCAATGTATCACCCTTAAATGACACTCTCAACATGCATCAGAAATTCACGGACTTCAAAAAAACATTCAGCTTCTATTTCGCCTTTAAAGGGTTGATTTTCCAAAAACGGTGAAAAAGATATTTTATTATATCAAAGTACCATGCTAAATACTATTTGCGCTTGCATTAAAATTGTAGGACTTTCATACAAACTTTCGTCCCCTATTTAACCGAATATGGGTGACGTTTCGAAGTGGGTTAACATCGCGTTCAAAGATTCCGTTAGAAACATACATAGATACGACCGAAGCTAATAAAAGCGTGTTGAAATCAATGACCTCCCTCTTAAAGTTTTACTTCTCATTTATTTTTATTTCATTAAATTCGTAATTATTTAAGTTAGCGACAAAGTATAGTAATTAATGTAATTTCATAAAATGGTTAAGTTGTTAATGTTATTTTGGTTCAAAGTTTGGTGCAATTAACCTACCTATAGTAATAATATTTTCATCGCAAATGCTACATCACTTCAAAAGTTATATCGTTGTTTCGGACACGATCTGTAAATGCATTCTCTCAGCAGCCAGGCTTTAATAACAGTATTTAATATCCGTGGGTTTACGGGGCAATCGTCTATTATGTTGAATTCATATAAATAAAATATAAAATTAATTTTTATTCCGGAAATCAAAATAAATAAATAAAACCTTTTAAAAATAAGCTCGATAAAGCATTCGAAGACTAGCGCGAAAGCACAGTTTAGCTTGGGAAAATTCGTTCACAAGATCTAAAATATAATATATTTACCTACACTTAGTTAAATAAATACATGTAGTATGAAAACACATAAGTAAAAATATTAAGAAATGATGTGTGTGTACGTACAGTGTACTAACGTACACATATTCGCAAACAAAGCGAGTCAATGTTGTCGTCAGGTATTGAGTAAGTGATGAGAAATCGAGGTCAATTTGAGACAATTACCGATTATTAAACGATTCCTGGAGTGGTGGACGACGACCTTGGGCCGGCCCGCGTCTGCACGTGCGACGCTGCCAACAACCCGCAGTCGTAAATTTAATTAGTGGACCATTAATAACTGTGATATATAAGTAAACTATTATCATCCTGTTCAATGTTGTCTACGGGTCACATTGTAGGAGGCCATTCTAAATATAGTATGTGCCCTAGAATCTTCTATAGAACTCATATTTTCAGAAGCAATTAAATTAAGAATTCATCATATTCGTTATGGAGACGTACAACAAAAATAACAACAAAATCATAATTTACATATAGGGTTGCACCTCCACCACCCCCTTTATTTTAGGAAAAAATGTTTTTCCTACTAATACCACACCATCGCAAAAATATAGAACTTTATGGAAAGTGTAGTTTATTTTTGGCCGATTGACAAGTAGGTTCGTAGTCGAAATGAGAAGAAAATGGTATTCCTGTAAAATATTACATGTATTATTTCCCTTATTACTTAATCAATAATAATATTTAAAAAATATGACCTCATAATACACACACATAAAAGAGAAATAATCATAGATACCGTATTCAGTGAAAATTAAACAGAAGTTCCACCTGAAACCGATTATATATGCGTACTATTGAGGATAATCATGGTTGCCTCATATATAAGTCGCCTATATCGCCTTATAAGTCAGCCGGCGTCCACAAGCTTCCACCAAAACGCACTGTTTCACGCAGAAATAGGTGTGGCATTGATACTTGCGTGGCGGTCGTAACATACTGTTACCATGTTTGTTTTCTCACCAACAAAGATTTTGGTCATATAATTATTACAAAAAGAGCTAACCAACCTAAACGATACCACCAACAAATGTGTGGGAATTGGAAAGATTTGAACGTGCAAGTGCTAGTTAGACATAACCAAGGTTATGTTTAACGAGTACGTCATTCCGAACCCTAATACTATTGGTAGCATCGCCGTGAAGTTTTCCCGATTACATATACAAGTGAAAAACGTATGAATTGCGAAGTATTTATGAGGTTATTCAGCAAGTAGCGTAGCATGGGTTCGCGACGCCCAGCCGGAAGTTTTATTTGTCCACCCTATTTCAATAGGTCGGCAAACCAAGATGTTAAAGATTTGCAGCACATCTATGCAGCCTCCTCAAAGTGACATCCAGGGCGCAAGTTTATTTTTTGTTTACTCGTCAAAAAACATCGGGCTGGGCCAGGGCCGGCCGCCAACTCCGCCATCGTTATGCTACGTTAATGAATTTAGCTGCTCTGTCTTCTTTTAAAAACAATTTACTGTTAGGCCTACACAATCAGGGATCAACCTTTCCAAATAACTTGACATCTGAATATTCGGAATAATACGAAAAGTTTGCCGCCCACGTCTCAGCAATAATTGCATAAATCAAGAGATATCAGAATTAACAGGTATATCGTATTTGACCATTGTACGTCATAATTTACTTATTGCATAAAATTTCGGACGTAGCGATATAGATCAGCTATCTACAACAACAGTGCATTTTTCAAGCATATCTATACGTATATTACGGGAAAGTAAAACGAACCAGCGCATTTTCTCAAGAATGTGATTAATATGAAAATGCTACAACTGGTTGCGCGCGTATCGTGCGTGCTCAACTCCGCAGTTTCTCCAGCCGGCGTCACGCAGCGCCGCTGCCAGCCATCACTCTGGCCGTGCACCAACATGATTACAGTTGCTATCGTGTCAATTTCAAAATCATATGAATGGCCGTGGAACAAGTAAAGCTCTACCAGGAAGGTACATATATACCTTCGCCACACCTATTTTTCTAGTGGAAAAGTCTTCTACGTTAGAAGGGTGTGGATGACAACTGTCGTACACATGAGGCGGCCATCTTAGTCCTTAGGATCGGTAATGTTTATGCGATCGCTTTCTGGTGGGACCTGTCAGCAGACACAGATTTCAATGGCCGGCAGTGGCCTGTATCCATTAGATGGGCTGCAAGCTCGTTTGCATCTACAATCTTATAAAAATAAAATATTACGGCACAAATACTATTATCAAAAATAGAAACCACAAAAACACTTTTATAAAACATGATGGTATAAAAACCAAAACTGTATAATTCCAAACAAGAGACAAACCCGCCGAGTCGTCTCAAGAGTAGAGGACCTATATCGGTCCAGTGGTAATGTAAAAATATTATAATTGACGATTTGTAAGTGCCCCAAAATAAAGAAATTTCATTATAACCTGTGCATATGTGCGCGAGGAGACCAGGACAATAAAAGAAATAATAATAGGTACTCCACAAAATCTCCATCTACTATTTTTTAATTATACGCCTAAATAATCTAATCTAATTTAAGATATTACTTTTAAGCTGAATATGCAAGCTTTATGCGTTCTCCAACATCATCATAGTGAAACAATAACTGCCTAAAAATATTTTGGTAGTTCTGTAACCCTAAGACCATTTAAAATTAAATAATCGATACTGGTGTCATCTAGCCTCTCGATAAGTGGATAAGTATACCTACGATATATATTTCATGAGCGTCCACTCATGAAATTAATTATTACCTACATATAGTACAATGCAAGAATAGTATTACGTATCACAATTCTAAACTTAAAGCATATATACCATTTCTGAAGGGTATTTTTATGGATGCTTCACATCTCCGTGAATTCTTCACCCAAATAATGATTGAAACACCATTTTTAATCGTATACGTTCTTTTGATGCACAATACCACCTTCTATAACAATAACTCGTTACTTTCTATAACGCTAAAACGAATCATTTGAACCCAAACTCGCGTGGTTCACCTTCTGGTTCCATCATCAGAAACTGATTATCGAGCCCAATCCCATGAATGCGATACAGCGAATAAGTAATTTGAGTCCAAACTCGAGCGATTTATTAGTGTCAATAAAAAGTTCCACAATCTACCTGCTGGCTTCAGCAGTCGGACTCGTCAAAATTATTCAAATCAGGCCAAATTCAAGGTGTTTACTAGTAGCCACTGATGAGTTGCACCCACCTTCTGATATCATAATCAAATTACCTCCAAGATATCGAAGTATTGTGTCGTCATATTAACTACATATGCATAACAAGTTTCGACCTGATACGAAAATTAGAATTAGGTTAAAGTTCACTTCAAACATATTATTATATTGTTTGTAGTTTGTTTAGCTTAACTTGTAATGAAGTATAAGAAATAAAAGCTTTTAAAATATTATTTAAACAGTAGTTTCCAACCGCCCGTAGAAGAATCAGATATTTGTAAGCTCGATTGGGAACTACTTTATTGTGTATTTATAGTGTTTGCTAGATTATCTCTTATTTTTGTTGATTTTTGATTGAGATATCATCTTTAAATTATTTTGTGTTATAATTGATTCTCACCAAAGTGTCTAAATAGAAGGTTATAGAATGAACACTGACGAATGTTCACTCTATAATCTTGCATTTAATCTGTTGGTTAGTCACGTGGATATGTGCCGCGAATACAGCTTTCTTTAAATTATTCAGCACCGCCATGAAGCGACTGAAGCCGTAGGCACTGATGTGTGCGTGCGGCGGTGCGGCGGCGCAGCGGTACCGCGGCGCGCGGGCCGTATCGGGGCCGCGAGTCCCGTTACAACTGTACCGCGAGCGCGTCGCAAGCCCCATGCCCCTAAACTTATTATGTCCGTCCTCACGTTTGTACCGATGCCTGTGGTAATGATAATAAAAAGATATAATAGTGTTACAAAATATAAGAAATAACAAATTCACCATGTCAAACTGATGGAATTGAATACATTTTTCAATTATTCTTTCGCATTGCCACATGCCAATGGATTATCACTGGGCGGTAGAGCTGCAACCACTCCACCGCAAATATGCGCAATGACGTAAACTTTGCACTGCACGTTAGCAATACCGCTCGATGACGTAAAGCACTATAATGTAATCATAACATAATTCATAATATGTTACTAGTTATGGTTTATAACGCTATTTTATACGAATATCAAATAAAATAGTAAGTTGTAATCTAAATCGATATAAATGAAGGAATCGTTAGTGGAATTCCTGACGTAAAATAGCTTTATGCAGCGACCACGGGCAAAGGCTTTAAAGCTAAAGTATAACATATAAATGAAAACTCACATGTAACTGATCGCTACTTCGAGACACATATGATACGCTCCTGGGAGTACGAGGAGGCCCCGCGCCGCCGACGGGCCGCGGACTGCCTGTGCCGGAGTCCGCCGCCGCCGCCTCCGACCAACGCTAATTGCTTCAGACACTTGCTCAAGGCGAGCGCGAAGACGTTAATTGATATTGTAATGAGCCTTCCATTCGTTTAACTAATCTAATCGGGTACCGAGATTGACTTTAGACTTCAGGAAAAAATGCAAATGTTATCAATAGTCATTTATCATTTTCTATCTATCATATAATGGATGATATTAAATGAAAGCAATTCATTTGAAAGCATTTATTAAATTTAATTTACGGTAACGATTTAAGAACTTGCAATTAGAATACAATGCTAATTAAATAAGTATCTGAAATTCAAGCTAGGGTACAGTTCGTCGTCATCTAACGACCTCTTGTACAGTATTATGAAGAATTAACGAGTTTTCTGAAAATAAGACCGATGTATTTTATTTTATATTAAATATGTTTTAAATTTTATCTTTTATTTTTAACCTGATAAGTTTATTTGCCTATTGTGGCGATACCATCATTATCATCATCATCTCATTTACAAATTGACCCAAATTAATGGGTAAAAACTGGGCAGATATATTTGGTAACATTCAGTATGATCCACGGGTGGCGGGGAATAGAGATGGGGGCTGTGATGTGAACCAACGCTATATAACGTGACGTATTGTGACGGGACGGAGGACACAATAATTTATTACGTAGTTTTTTTCATAGAAAATATAAATACTTCTGCTTTTTCGTCTTTTCTTCAAATTCACGTTTACAAACAAAAAAATGATAAATGTATTGAATAAAGTTGAATTGTTTACGTAAAATTTTAAAGAAGTTTAAGATATTTTCAGTTATTATATCACTATATATTATTATATTATATGTTATTATATTACAGGCTCTAGCCAACCGCGTCGTCTTCCAGCGGACGCCGCCAGCCGCCGCCAACCCCACAATAGTCAAAAAACAATTGCTTACTTACTAAACTGGTTATAAATTTGCATTGGCTATTGGCTATTGTTAATAAGTACAAATACAGCTACTACCTAACTTATCACATTATAAAAACCGAAGATTTAAAACTACGACAAATGAACAAACAAGAGCATACCTAAGACCGGAACTGATATTTTTGTTGCAGTTCTGTTACTGAGTTGTGAGAATATAGGGACTGGTGTAATAGACTGCTCAACACCACTCAGCTGCTTCCGGTAGCTATTCCGCAAAGCTGGATGGCAACTGACTAGCTACTTACCATTAATAATACTATGCTGACGAAGTCGACATCGAGGATTGAAATTATTATTAGTGCAGAGTAAGCGGCATTGCCACGATGTTTATCTTAACAGTAATCAAGTGTTGCTGTGTTCTTTATATTTGATGTATACGAAGTAGTGTTATTTAACATTCATTATTAGCCGTAAACAGTAGGTACTTCTTCAACGTACAACAAAAAGTAATCACCGAATAATAAAAAGGTCATGGATAAACTATCTTATAGTAGCAACATAATATCTTAATATATAAACGTCTTATAATAACCCTCTTTAGATAATATGTTATTGGCTACGCAAATATTTGCTTGGCGAGTTTTTAATGATTTTTATCAAAATAAAATTCTAATGATTTATATCAAAAAATTTAAAAAAAAATTGGTGTGGTTCTCAGTACTAAATGTTAGGGTTTATTATCCAACTGTTAAAAGGAGGGTTATGTTTTGACCGCGTATATATGTATCAATATGCATGGCAAATTTTGAAACATGTATGCTCGAGCTATCATTTAAAACCTTGGTGTATCTACCGTTGTTTTATAACCTTTCAAGTGAATATTAAAATTATTATGATTATTTTAATTGTTTAATACTTCTTTGTATACAATATTTGATTTAGTGTTATTATGTGGCAGTCAAATGTATAGTTTTTCTGCATATCCATCCCGAGATATACCAACATATAATATATCTGATTACGGGGAAAACACTCTTTTTTCAAATCAATGCCTTCTCTTGTTTCGTACCATTATGTATCAAAAACAGCAAAAAAATCACGTTTGTTGTATGGAAGCCCACCCCCCTTAAATATTTATTTTATTTTGATTTCATTATTTATTTTGGAATGAATATATACCTAAATACTCTGTGAATATTTCAAGCTTTCTGCCTGTTGCCGATATTAATATCAAGGAAAAAATCCTGTTCGTTGTATGGGAGTACTCTTAAATTTATTCTGCTTTTAGTATATGTTGTTATAGCGGCAACTGAAAAAAAAATCAATCATCATCTGTGAAAATTTTCAACTGTCTGCCGATCACGGTTCATGAGATACAGCTTGACGACAGACAGATAGACAGACGAACTGACAGACAACGGAGTCTTAGTAATAGGTTCCCGTTTTTACTCTTTAGGTACGGCACCCTAAATGGATTTAACAGAAATACCACCCAACAGATAACGACATGGTCGCGATTACATGATTATACTATATACCGACCTATACACCTAGTCATTTAGGAGTTTATACCTGACAAACAACGTGTCACGTTATTTATAAATATTAAGATAAGCTATCCTATCTTTCAAGTTGGATCAAACTGCACACGGTATGCAAATTTGATCGTTAAATCGGTCCAGTAGTTCAGGAGTCCATAGCGGACAAACAACGTGACATATACATAAAGATGCCACTGTATCCTGTCAAACGGTTTTGATACGTAGTTATTGTTTTACCGCCCTTTGTACAATAACACGTGACTCCTGCCGAAACGCGATTAGTAACACTGAGTCAAATAATAAATATACTTGTAGAATATTTATATCAAAATCAGACGCATGTAATTTTGATAAATATTTTTTTTTTGTTTTCGTTAGTATAATTCATTATGAATAAAAATGGTTCTCAGTTAATCACATTTCAATTTTGTCCATCTTTATTTCCAGCGATGTGTGCAAACAACTTACATTTAAAGAATTTATGTATACATTCGTTATCGACGTGTTTTGAAAAAGATGAACTCATCGAATCACACTGGCCTAAATAAGAAACCTCACCTCTCCACCTGCTTTGAGAACTCTGGCTTTCATGCAAATAGTTGTAGTGGCTGTGTTATGGTGGTGACGGCAATGGTTTTTGTACTCACATTATTTGACAAACTAGAGATATTTAAAAAATGCATATGTCCCTACAATCGGCGAATTAAATAGAACACAATACGAGATTATGATGAGTAGAAGAAACCAAGAAAAAAATATACTCGACGAATAGATAACCTGGGAAATCGGTTAAAAATTATGTAACTTGTCGATGCTAATAGCTAAGAAGCTAATATTTATATGACGTTACGCACGCTTTTTTGCGGTATACGAAAATATTTGTCCTAACAGCATACACGTTTAGTCCTCTAATGTAGGAGGATATAGGAGTAGTTTTATAATTTTTGTTAGCCCTTTATATACTTGTTATGAATAATACTATTAAAAAACATGAGAAAGAAGTCTGCATCACTCACGAAAACTTCTAAATTTTAGTTTTATCTTTGTAGTCTCGTTTACGTGAAAATGTTTTTTTTAATGTGCTTGATTTTTGATGCAGCTATTATAACATTTACATTCATGTGCCAATTCGTGAATGATTTATTATTGTTCAACTGATTTTGTACAGAACTAATTACCATTATATAATGATATATCATAATCATTATATGTCTATTATTTTTTTAATGTGACATTAATTCGACTTTCCACCGCATTCCTTGAGACCTAACATTATTTTGTGTGTATTGACAGTAGATTTAAAAGCGTACCTATAGCTTAAAACTGATAGCGTGTCATGTGTGTACGTGTTTCCCATCCACAGCTCGGCACCGGCTGTCAAACGCGTTCAAGGTCACGACAACGAGCGTTCGACGCTTTCTTACGACCGTACGGTGTTTCGAGCAGTGTCACTATATTGACCATTACAAACGGGTGATTTACATTTTACAGATTTACACATAGGTATGGCATTCTCAATTCAATGTTTAGTTGCTTCAAAATTCTATTTATAAATATTACTGTAAAAAAAATGAATGATTATCTTTGAGGTTACCATTTAAAAACATATATATTTCGCAACATGTGTAATTTCAGAGGTTAGCCAGGCCCGAGCGAACGTGCAAATTTGCAAAACGATTAATATTAAGTAACTGTAACAGCTGTTGCTGATCCGGCGTGTGCCGCGCTTACACCGCATAAACCACCCGTGCTCAGTAATTGTGGGCTGCACTTTCAACTTCGGAACACGGTCAATATAAAAAGGAGAGAACATTACACATCGTTAAGAGACATTACACATCGTTTGTGGACGTCAACAAGAGAACTTAACGGTGTTACGTGGCACCCGTAGTTAAGTACCGAGCAAACGTATGACAGTACTTACGCGACAAGTCCCCCCAGGAAGGCGACGGGTCCTCCGCCTATGAGCCTGATCTTGCGGTGGCAGGAGTCGAAGAGCGACAGACGGGCGTGCGGCGGCGGCGGCAGTCCCACCATGCCGCCCGTGACGGCCGAGCGCAGCATCGTTCACATGCCCGTCCAGCACGCAGAGTCACTGCACTAGCCTGGCGCGAGCTCGCGGCGGACGAGTCCAGAGAGCGGCTCCGGCGCCACAACGAGCATTGCAACACGTGTCACCTGCGCCGCGTTGCGAGCGGACTGCCGTCGCCTCCCGCCTCCGCGCCGCCGCGGCCCCGCACTTCCTTGGCCTCGCCCCCTCTCTCGCCTTCGCTCTCTTTCTGGCCATACCGACTTATTTACGTCTGGTCTAGTGTAACTTTGAATAAACGTCATACTATGTATTAATTCTGCTAGTTGTTTTTTACAACAAAATAAAACTGTTGACCCAATCCTTACAAAAGCAGTCCACTTATTATATAAAAGCATATTACACCAATTCGTGTTGACTTCGGCATGAAGTGGTATTGGACTAGAAATGTTTTGAGGAGTTTTCGGTATTAAATCTAATAATAGTACCTACTTTTGAAATGGTAGATATGAGTTGACATAGTTTTGTCGCGGTTCAATTAAACAGTTCAAACCCGATTTACTATGGAAAGTTCGAGCAAAGATCCTTGTTAGTCTCCAAAATGGTGATAAGTTAAATATATATGTGTATTCTTACTTTGTTCCATAATAAAACTTTTATTTTGATTGTAATTGTAATAGGGGGTGTAATTGTAATATGTTTAATAATGGTATCCCCGAAACATACAGCTGATGCACCGGAAAGGACTGGTTCTTTAATAATGGTATAAAGTATGTGCCTTATTTGAGTTCCACAAAAGGAATAAGTAAAAATAAAGTATTGTTTCACTACCATCATAATATAGACCGGGCTGGGCGATATTCGAATTACTTATAATTAAAATACCAAATACTTATCTGGTACTCGTATTTAAATTACTTCTTAAAATTTAATTACTAATTGGTATTTTAATAACTAGCTCTAAGGTATTTTGAAATTAATCAAATAAATACCTACTTATGATTTCAGTTTCACTTATAATTACCTATTTAGCTCTTATATTCAAAATTTAATTTACATAGGTTAGGTATTATAGGGGTCAGAAATTTAAGTGTATCTTTCAACTAAATCGGTCCCGGTAGATTCGGAGCAAATGGGCTGTGACTGATGGACTCAGAATCACGAGTAAAAATTATAAGGGTTCCGTGATGTATATAAAAATGTTTCGTACAGTATTTTGTATTATATAATTCAAATAAACAACTTGAAAATGTTTGTATTTAAATTAAAGCAAAACATTTGTTTTGCTCAACTCTGAATATAGATATGTCTCCACGTTTACGTTTTCATATTAACGAGTTACGTTGCTTTTTAGGAAGACTTAAGTGTTTTTGAATATGCTGTTTTTATTGAATAGACGCTGGTGCAAGGTAACAACAAACCTGCCGGAGAGGTGAAGCGTTGATCGCGATACAAAGAGTGGTCCGACACAATAGTCGAGCTTCACGAGTAGGAACTAGGAAGGCGATCGGTTGCTTTGTGTTTGTAGGCCACGATCAGCTGATGTTGGAGAGGGGTTGGGTCGCGCGGGGGAGGGCATCCGCGACACAGTTAAACACTTCAATGGACAGCTAACGCTAGGCTGATGAAGACGTTTTTATAATATAATTAAGGGTTCAACGGCAAATTTTAATAATAAAAAAAACATCGCAGCTGTCGATCATGTATTATGTACCTATTATATTATATTATATCTTACAGTAAGAGAGTTCAAAAAATCTTACTCAGATTGGATTAGAACCTTCAGGACCTAAATATCTCACATCTCTATCTCCCTTTTGATTTATCTTTCACTATGTTTTCATCTTTAAAGCTGCTATATTTTAATGCGTACCGCTGTTGTAAGCCGCATTATCATTGTGAAAATTCCCCAATCATGATATATTCCTACGTACATGGATGAACATGTGTTGATTTCAGGTCTTAACCAATCATAGTAAAGGTATGTTCATGAGTTGCGCTGCATATATGTAAGTACTAGCTGCGCCCCACGGTTTCACCCGCGTATTAGTTACTACAAAGAAAACTAATGTATGTATTTATTTGGATAAGAATAAATATTATATTTATAAAAACAACTTCGCAAATAATGCATTATTTTGGAAGAAATTTCGTTAACATATAAAAGGGTACAGAGAGTTTACCTGAAAAGATAGACATATGCTGTCGCTGACTTTTTTTTAGAACTTTTAAGGGGATCAATTCTGTCATACATAATTTTTACGAAACTTTAACCGTTTACGCAGCGCAGCGGAAGCTCTCATTAGAAAAAAGATCCCGATTTTGAAACATTCTTCATTGGTGCTCCGCTCCTGCTGGTCTTAGCGTGATGATATATAGCCTATAGCCTTCCTCGATAAGTGGGCTATCTAACACCGAAATAATTTTTCAAATCGGATCAGTAGTTCCAGAGATTAGCGCGTTCAAACAAACAAACTCTTCAGCTTTATAATATTAGTATAGATAGGTCAGTAGTAACAACTGTGTGACTGGCGTATTATCGAGAAATATTCGCACGCCTCAAATCATTTTCCCCGTCTTTTCTAAATAATTTTCTGGTTTAACTGTTTTCGTAAGTCATTATAGGAAGCTGTGTTTACAAACGTGTTATGTCTTTTTTAAATCGGTAAGGACAATTTTCTCACGGTCCCAAAAAATTGTTGCAATGACTTTCTTAATGCTATGCGTGACTATATTTTTTTTGCGCCCTCTACTTATTTTCTTTGAAATTGTATTGAATCTTTTTTGGGTGACCGATCATAGGAAAGAATCATAGTTTCATTACCTGTCACAATCAACTGAATAACTATTTCCCAGTCCCCGCAGCAAAGCTCTAAAAATGCCTCACAACACTGAATGGGTCGCTGCTTTAGAACTGCATTACGAATATTTAGTACCCACTTAATTACTTATTTTTGATAGTCCTGTCTCTGCAGATCTTTTTTGCTTTCTGTTTGTGAAGGTATATAACATTATTTTCCACAAATTTAATATTTTCGGCATGAGTGCTGTTACAGCCTTCCTTTCCATGGATCATATTCTAAAGATCCTCTTCCTCATCTAAATAATTTAGACCAGTTCTTTATTGTTGCATACGATGGGCAATAGTCATTTTATACAACCTCCATTAAATTTTCGAAATATTTAAAAATGACTCCACACTGAATTAGTTATGTCACTAGCATATTTAAATGAACCACCAGAATAAATCAAAATTAAACACAGAATTTACTAAGATTTGTATGTACTTAATTAAGAAGAAATAAATTGGATTACTCTGTATTTACTATGTGAGGCTAAGAACTCATGTACGCCCTAAGTAAATGTAATTAGGCTGCAATTTCAATCACTCGGATTTATCCCACCGGTGTTTAGCCCAACTAACCGTACATGCTCACAGTGACATTTGATACAAACATGTTGGAAAACATTGAGGACAACAGTGAGCCATTACACAGGCTTGTCTTCTTGATCGATCACTAGTGGTTTAGCAAAAATATTATAATTTTGCTTTTATTTTTGTAAGTCTGCGATATGTAAGAGCCAAGCGAAATTACACAGACTAATATTAGTTGATAAGATTTGAGTCACAATACCGTATCAAATCGCGGTCCTATGATGCAACATCAATGATCGATGTGAAAATAATCATCCCCGCGAAAAGGTAAGAAAGTATAAGTGTGTAAGTAAAATAAGTTGTTTTTATCTGTTTGAAATAGCAAACGAGCATGCAGTCCACCTTATGGTAAGTGTTACCTGCCGTCCATGGAAATCCGTAAG
>MOOZ01001720.1:16408-30208 GCA_002930495.1 Cecropterus lyciades | reverse complement strand
GACCCAGAACAGACACCTAAACTCATCATTCAGATTTCTGTCTGGCCGGGGATCGAACCCGGGACCCACTGCGTGTCAGACCGGTATGGTGTTCGCTCCGCCACGCGGGTCGTCATTTGATTTATTAAGTGAAGTTTATTTGATAATATTTTGTTTTATTCATGTAACTGATGATAGTGTTATTTTTCTTACATTTTGTTTTATTAAACTATCAAAAATAATAAAAGAAATTCACATGTTTAAGTTTAATTTTGAATAGTTAAAAAAAACTATACCTTCCTTGGTACGGCACTAGCGGTCCAGGATTGATGACTTTGGCGTGTGAGACAAAGTATTTGCTTGGATAAAAATCCATGTTTTATAGTTCAGTATTTCTCAGTTCCTATATCTCGAAGGGACTTGCTTTTATACTCACATATTGCAAGGATATTCTATATTGCAGCATATAGTATAAAAATACCCTTAATAGTTTTTCAACATAAGTAGTTTTGTATTTTTGTGAGCCGTATTTTATGTCAACTATAGACGTCGCTGGCGCACAGGGCCCGCAAGTGCTGGTCAATTATAGACGACTATGGCGTTCAAAAGGTTAAATCAATCTTTGTTAATAAAAATATCGCAATTATTAGCTTCTAAAACTTGATTACCAACGCATACGTATATTTTTGCTATAAATATATAATTAAGAATGTCTCAAAGGTAACTGTAAAATTGAAATTCAAAATAATAAAAAAGGAATCTTTTACTTACGCCATGGTCTGACAAAACGGTGAAATAAAATATCGATAAATGAGTCGATATCGACTGTTTAACGTATGTGTAACGATATCTGGTGTCATACTAAGCTTCATCAGGTTTTGTATCTGCGAAGACGATACTTTATAATATTTTTGTATGATAACTGGTATACAATTTTAAGAAATAAATGAACAATTTGTATTATTATAGCTGTTTCACTTGAAAGACCATTTGGCCTCGTTACCATATATAATAATATATACAGAAGTAAAGTATCTCAGAAAGTAATTGTTAAAGATTCTAAAACTTCGGCAATATAATAGGTTATCATCATCGATCTGATTACCTACGCCTTATAAAATCACGTAATACCATAGGAGATATGTACATGCTTAGACAGACCAAGCCATCAACCTAGTTAAAGATTTTTTTTTCTTGTTTTGCGTAAGGGTTAAATAGGCGACTGTGGGATAGTAATGGCTGATAAGAAAAAGCTTCCACTTTTAATACTAGCTGCTAATATATAAAATAACATAAAGCGATCAAAGCTGCCCGGAACACACTTGGTCGGTTTTTAACATAACAAGGAAAATGAAATTAAGTATGTTTATTTTATACAGGTCTACGGAGGCACTTATAAATTTAAAAAAATATTGTATTTATTTTTATTACTCGCATTACCACCGGATCGGAACACGATGTCAACTGACAAATACTTCTTGGCGGCATGTGAGCCTACTGTGTTTTGTCGTAGAATCGGGAGGCGTGCAGGAAAGCGTATATTAGTGAACTGGATAATATGACAACTTACAGGGCGCGGCGAGCGAGCATGCGACTCACCTGCAACAAACAGACGTAAGTGGTTAGAAGGTATACATAAGCATAATTATTATATTAGTTTCCCCTCGCGGCTCCGCCAGCGCTCTCCCCTTTTGTATCAACCTATACTCGTAAACAGTTCATAAACACATAATTCCAGCAGCAGAGGTTCTTTTTATGTCCCACTGTCGGGCATGGCTCCACAGGAGGGGTATGCCTTGCCAGCCTCATTTATTAAAGGAAAACCAAGATTTATGCAACTAAATACCAAAGAGATATGCCCTTCTATCATTTTTTGTTCCTTACTTCGATGGTTTTATTTTCCGTTGTATTACAAATATGTATATATTTAGTAACTATATTAGGAACATGTTCTTTTAGTTTTCTATTAATTTTCCTAGTCTACAAGTTGCGATCACGTCCATCTTATAAATGCTATGTGAAGTCAGAGTCAGAGAGAAGAGACTTTGGATCCATCGACTATGGACGATCATTAGGGCGCGACGGCACTGGAAGGGCCACGGATATTTGGTTAAAACAAACTCTTGTTAACAAATGGAGGTTGAGAAGAAGGGATAAACGAAAATTATTTATTTGATTATATCATGATAAATATTCAAATATACTAGAATTAAGCTGAGTGCCCTAACTAAAGAAAATTATTAGGCGATTTACGGGAGATACATCGTTAAGCACCTAGTGGCCGCAGAGCGGTGCTTGGCTCATCGCCGTTGCAGCGCAGACATCGGTTTTTTCGCGTCGTCGTCGGTTACCTATACGGCCGCGGCCTTACGAATTTAAGATCATGCTTAATACGAATATTACTCAATATTAACTTGACGCAAACGAATCATCATAAATACATATTTTTTTATTTTAATTGTCGTGTGGTCATTGTCGCAAATGGACGTAAGCAACTTAGTACTTATAGAATCAAACATAGATGCGTTACCACATCCTTCCACCGAAAGGATTGAATTGGTTTACCCTAGAAATAGATGAGGCGTTGCTACCTTCCAAAACTCGTCTTTAAAATTATGTTGTGGTACAATAGGTACATTTTTTAAATTAAAAAAATGGTAGATTAGTTGTCAAAAGTCTTAAAACTGCTATACGAAAATTTATGGATATAAAGCATTTTTTATTGTAAGTCAGATGGTGTTATGGTACATTTCATCTATGTTCGTCATGTTCATCTGGTTGATATTTCATACATTTCGAAACAGCGAAAGTACCTTTAAAAATCGTATACTGGAACTATAGGTATTTATTTTGTTTATTCAGATGTGATTTTGATTATTCAAATGTGCTGCTGTAGCTGCTGCTTTCCATATTATCTTCACAGGGGTCCAGAGCATGTCATCTCAGGCATGCAAGAATGTTTGGATATGATGCATCGGCAATACATTAAATATTATTTTTTAATCATAAAAAATAGCAAATTTAAAAAAAAAATGTAAATAACGCATCTGTAACGATACTAAAAATATTGTTGGTATGGTTTTCTTTGTAATTGAATTACAGTGAAATTATAACAATCATATAAATGTACTAACATAATATAGTAGTGCTAAAAACACTATTTTTGCCATTGAAACAATGAATGACAATACGCCAAAAGCTACATAAGGAATAAATTTTAAGACTGTTAGGGGGACAAAATTGCCCGTATTGTGAAAATTGTCAAAAAAAGTACCCAAAAATAATTGAAAAAATCGATTTCGTATATGAAAATACACGGACCACTGGGAAGATCCGCAAGGACAGGTCGTGGTCTTCACGAGGCCCGCGAATTTCCTACTCATAGTCTTGATTCAAACTATATAGATTTTTTTTACTATTGTCGTCGTGTTTAACTTAATGTCATTTAATTGAATTAATTTCCTGAGATATATATAAATCACATTGAAAGTCATTAATATCAATCTGTATAGTAGATTTTACTCGCAACACTTAAATACCCGCATAAAACCTTCCGAGACCGTACCATTGCCTTTAACTAAACAGAGATCATAATGAGATAGTATCTAAAATAATTTAGTAAACAAATACCCCGAGATTTTCTTTTCTGGCTTTTACATGGAAATCCAAACCAAAGACTAAGTAAGGTCATGATGATTTTATATAAATACATATTATCCTTAACACAACTTTTGGATATTTGTATTTGCAGCAGAAAATGTAGTGTTTTATTCCATGAAAGAAAAATAAAACAGTTGGAGTATAGTGACGTGACACAGGTGGAGGCAGGTGATAACGCGTGATAGCGCGATAAGAGCGCCGAGCGCGTACTAGCGCAGGCTCGGTTTCAACATCGCCGCGCCGGAACTAGGTCGACGCAATTCACCGCCACCAACTCTTGCCCACCGATGGCGCTCCTCCTAACTTCGCTTTAACGCACATGTATGTTGAGTTTCGAGAGACGGTCGCGATGTCGGAGACGAGGTACCGCGGCCATTCGGGCGTTTATCGAGAGATCACCTGCAGAAACAGGAGACGGTATCGTCGATGTCGAGAGGTAGAGAGGTGACGGCGGGGCTGGGCGAGGGCGGCACGCTGCGGTACTTGACGTGCAGCACGCGGCGCGCCGCTCGAGCGCCGCTGCGGCGGAGGATGCCCACGGGCCAGCGGCGCGGAGTGGCATCGTCGCCGGCGCCGCTCATGGGGAGCAGCGCGCGGCGGGGGACGGAAGCCGAGGGCGCGGGCGCTGGCAGGTGCGCGTCGCGAAAAAACGGCGCTCGCGGGTGCGCGCCGCGGGCGACTGACGGCGACGGCGGCGGCGGCGGCGGTGCGCCGCGCTGACATCACGCCTTATCGCACCTGAGCCGCCGGAGTAACGCACGCGAGCCTCGTGGAACAACACGTCGCAGCCGCCACTACAGCGCGCGCTCCTAATCGACGCGGTGGAATCGTGTTTACTACCAAGTAACGAATCACAATGCTCTTTTTTATTTCTTACCCTTAGTATAGGAGAAAGGGAGTATGTTAGGACAGATCGGTATTCTTACATAATCCTCTCGCAACACATGCATTTGTCAATCGACAGGTTTGGACAGCTTTATTTTTAATCAGTATGTAAATTATTGAAAATATTGACAATTTAATTTTGATTATTCTTTCTATGGGGATGAATTAGAATCGAAACCTGATTTGTTACCTATACTATATACCTACACTATAAATGCTAAACATTTCTATTTGAGATGTTATATTATCGCTCGGATCTTTACTAATATTCGATTATATTTCGAATGAATCACGCGACTATGTAATGCCTACGCGACTAACTTTCCATACATTAGATCATACTAAAATAGTGTAAGACTAAACATAAACAAACCTCTGTACGTCATCCTGCCACACGGTTAATAAGAAACTCTTGGACATTTTTATCCATAGATTAAAACAATTTTAGAATTTAAATATAGGTATGTAGCTATTTTAGACGCTGTATATATATTAACTTCACCAGTATGCATCATACATATGTTTTGGATTGGATTATTTTTGCGTAATTCACCTCGATATGTCGAAAACTGTCCGAATTAAGTTCCGCGTGGTTCGTCTGTACGCTCGGTGCCAGGTCACAGGAAAGCGTTAGCATTACATTCACAGTCTGGCAGCGCTGGCTGGCGTGTTAGTGCCATCCTCGTCCCGAGAGAGAGAGGACCCCTCCCAGTAGTGTCCGTGAAGAAATAAGCGTGCAAAACGCACACGCAACATCTCATCGGAGTTGGATACTTCCGAATCTGCCTCAGTCGCTCTCGTCCCGTGTACCTGCGAAGAAACGGCTGGGAAGATGCATCCTCCCTGGTCCTCTCCATCAGGTTCTTCGCGCGGATCATAGCTTCGCACCAATCACTTCCAATCATGGCGCATACCACAGTCGGAAGAGGGAACTCGGCCTCCCCTACTGAGTTAAGAGTCCTGCCCCTACACCCAGGACATGGTACAACGCATGCTAGACCTCCCCGTCGAAGCAAGCGTCACAGTGATGACACAAGTACCTGTGTCAGGTGGAAAGATAGTGGGGAATCGCTTAAAGATCGAACGAATTGCTTCAATAGTTTTCAACCTAACGCTAGAATGGAACAATCTGGACATCTAGGTTTCAGTAGTCCATTGGAGCAGTTCAGTTTTTTGCCCCTCCACCTCCTGTTTTGTAGGTTTCCCCAGGATCGGTGCACCACTTCTCGCCACTGACATAGCGATGCTAAGGGAAAGAAGAGTAGCAATAAAAAGAATCTGACGCAGTCCTGTAAAAATACAAATAAAATTAAAGGGGGAAAATCGGATCGATGACAGTATTACGAAAATTTCTACATTTTTGTTAAATGCCACCTATTAGGTACACCTTGGCGTAGCGATTATTGAGTAGTAGAAGTTGAAGCTCAATTTCATACGTCATTATCCCAATTCCAATATAACTCCAAAAAACCTTGATTGGCTGACGATAATATGGGATACTTTTGCTGGAGTCCTTTACGTGAACCACAATACCGCTGGCTACAAAATACAAAGCATGGAAAGAAATGGAAAGTCATTTCAGCGAGCCTTGATATAACTAAAAGGGGAGCTGGGACAGGTCCCTACTCACGCAGCTTCCATCCTATAGTCTTTTTGAGAGATTCTACTTTAACGAGGCAAAATGAGGCCGATAACTACTCAGACACACATTTTAATGCTAACGAGACCAAGGTATTTCTCCTCTCACGTTATTAATTTTGCTATGTTGCTGAAAACTAACATCATTAATGTTTTTTATTACAATGAGAATTTTTCGCCACGGAATTTTTGTTCCTCAACATTCACCAGTTCCACGAGCGATGACTAGCGCGGAGTGACTCAAGTTTCCAGGGTGATACCAGGGTTCCATATTAATACCAGCCAGGGTTGCATCCTTTATTGTGAAGTATTGTACTTTATTTGGGGTAAATGTACCTTATTCTTCATGACAAAAATAAAGTACGCGAATTTACTTTATATTTCACTAGCTGCGCCCCTCGGTTTCACCCGCGTATTAGTTACTACAAAGAAAACTAATTAATGTATTTATTTGGATAAGAATAAATATTATATTTATAAAAACAACTTCGCAAATAATGCATTATTTTGGAAGAAATTTGGTTAGCATATAAAAGGGTACGACTGTCGCTGTAAAGGGTAAGGGTATGACTGTCGCTGACTTTTTTTAGAACTTTTAAAGGGGATCAAGTCTGTCATACATATTTTTTACGAAACTAACCGTTTACGCAGCGCATGCAGCGGAAGCTCTAATTAGAAAAAAAAAACCCCGATTTTGAAACATTCTTCATTGGTGCTCCGCTCCTGCTGATCTTAGCCTATGCCTATGATGATATATAGCCTATAGCCTTCCTCGATAAATGGGCTACCTAACACCGAAAGAATTTTTCAAATCAGACGTTCCAATCAGTAGTTCCTTTTAGTATTTCAATCAGTAGTTCCTGAGATTAGCGCGTTCAAGCAAACAAACTCTTCAGCTTTATAATATTAGTATAGATGATCTGGGATTTTTAAAAAGTTTTATCGTATGTATTTTGATCAGCAGTTTGATCGTGAAGCAAATATCTACTACCTTACTTAGGAAGTGGTAGAACATTTACATTTGACGAGTCTTTTTTTTTGCTCGTCAAATTGCAGAGATACAGGTGACAAAGATTATCTGGATATCTCCTCCTTTTTTTTTGCCAACTACCACCACGCACCATACTAAAAGTGGTCTTGGGATAAAAAATTAAGGGAAAAAAAAGAATTAATTGTCCTTTATCATGAAACTATGTATTTTTTCTACAGTTTATAGCCAATGTACTTTAATAGCTTGTAGCGACCTCCCGCTACTCATCAACAGATGACGTCATCGTATTCTGAAACACGCTATCGGAGTTTTCTCAACATGGTGCATATATACAAGTTCCGAACAGAAACTGTCGGAGCACGGCCGCTCCCCAGGCATGATGAACTCGCCTGGCGGGAGATCTCCCTTTGCCAAAAGCTGAAAAGAGAGTGGCAATCCTACTTATATCATCTGTGATGTGCAAGATCGCAAGCGAAATTATATAGATTCGTGGGGATTTGAGTCGTCGTACCCCATCAAATCGCAGTCCTACGAAGCCAATCAACATGATGTTGAAATCAACACCCCCATAGAGAAACTATAATAACATTTTGCGTAAATTTATAGTGAATTCCATTGAATTCATACAAAAATAACATATGTACAAGCAAAGCAAATCACCATCAGTAAGTGTGGGTGCAAACCAAACAAACAAAAATATTAACCGAAAAATATTATTGCTGCTTGACACGACTAAACACACTATTAGGGAATGCAATTTCGTTCTCGCGAAATCTCGGGCCTTTTTAGCGAGATTGATCTCGGCCGAAAAATAGGCGAGATCTCGCGAGTTTATCGAGGTTGTATTTAATGAGTAGATAGCATATATTGAGTACTAACTGAAATATTTGTGTTTCGTTATATATAACATAAAAATAGCCGCCATCTTTAAATAGTGCAAAATATCGTAAAAGTAGCCTATAAGTTGACCTGATAAATACACTACATTCATACAATATTTTATGTACCTAAATCTGACTAGCGGCTCTTGCGTGATTGAGTATCAAACAGACACACAGACATACACCGTCTCACTTTTATATATAGGTATAGATATGTTGTGTAGATTGCATATTTTGTTAATTAATTTCTAAATTCTAATAGATCTGTGAATATGTATAGTTTCTTTAATTGATAATAATGTTTCAGTTTAAAAGTCAATACTAAGTTAATGAGACATTTTAGTTTTACACTTTTTGTTATTTTGTTATAGAAGAATTGCTTTATTATCAAATGACTTTTGTTTGGTATTAGAAGAGAAGATTGGTCCTTTATTTTATTTCCAATTTGATTGGATGCATCAAAGTTTAGTACTTAAAAAATTATTGAAAGAAATGATAGATAGATACATTAAACCATGTTATTAAATACATAAAAGTATTCTGAAAAAAAAACGCATTTTTACGATTAAAACGTTTTTTTTCTTATCACTCAACTTCTTTAACTTATAGAAAATTAATTTTGGTTTTTTAGTTCAGCTTGTTTCAAAAGTGAACTATTATGTATTTGTTATGCAATTCATGCAAAACATCAATATATGAATAAATAGACATTAAATTTTACTATTATAATTACACTCAACATATTTATATTTAGATTACATGGTGACAAATGTAATTATTTCCACCTAAAGGACATTAAAGCATAATTTTATTATTTAATAATGACAAACACTAGCTGTTGTATGCAACTATAATACAAAACAATACAAACACCCCAGTTTAATCCACCTAGGGATGGCATTGCCCAAAAATCTATCTTAGGAGATGTCTGCATAAAGTTCCCAAATTTCATGATTCTGATGAGTTTGATAGTTTAGGTTGTGCCAATGTTATTTGTCAGTTACCTTTCAATTATGTTATGTATACATAAATAGATTAAGATTAAATTCCCTTTTCTAGTGCTTATTTTTCCCTTTTGAGTTAATAATTTGTAACCAGTCATTTATCATTAATCATTCAATTAGTTCAACACTCTTTGGGCATTCATGTCACAATAGTAAGACAAAAGTGTAATGAAGATACATTTGGAATGATCTGTTTAAAAGCTCTCATTTCTGTTTATGTTATTCTCCAGATTTACTTAATGAAAATTTAGACCAATGATATTAACAGGTCATATAATTCTTAATAATGTATTTTATGATATTATTTTTTATATCTATCTATTATATTTTTTATAACCTATTTTGGCTGTAGAGTACACCAGAAAATAAGAAATACATACACATATATGCACTCGAAAAACTTTCCCCTCAGGATACAGTTGGGTTCAAATCATACTTGCCCTATGATAAGAAATAATTTTACTGGATCTTTTATCGTTTTTGTAAATTTGAAATCTTGTTTCACATGCATGCAATTGTTTATTTTATACTTACAATATCCATTTTTAAAGATTATATTGTAATAAAACACTTGGTAATTGCTTAAATTTCCATCGAACAACAGGTTTTTGTGTTGAAATGCCAGAGCTTTTCTATTTGTATAGTGGGGTTACGGAGGGAATTTTAGTGAGTAGATATCTCACATTACATTCAGTGACTTTTCCCAAAAAAGAATGGGATCTATGAAAGATTTCCCTCTCAAAAATTGCCTTGACAATTTTCAAACAATTTCATTTTGTTAAACTATTAATTTTACACAATAAACTTAATATACTACAGATTTTGTTTACTTTGTTTTTTAATTTTAATTTAACCAACATAAGTTTTTTCAGAAATGTAAATTATTGTAGCTAGCTGTTACACACTAAAAGAGACAAAAGTACCTATATTCAATGATTTCATAAATTAAGTAATATATGGGATATTATATACCCTCTCAGAATTAATTAGTAAGCCGAAGTTACAATGGGCAGGCCACATCATTCATAGGTTAGATAACTGACGGAGTAGAAGAGTCCTTGAATGGAGACCATATCTGGGCAAGGAGGGTAGGCTGCCCTCGACCAGGTGGGCTGATGACATGAAGTGGCGTCGATTTGGCGAGGCCTATGTCCAGTAGAGGACTTTCAAAGATATATAGCTAATCATTACTTAAGTAAGTAAATTAATTTTTTAGTCATTTTAAATCTTTAAAGTTGGAATTCAGTGATTCAGTATGGTTTGGTGGGTTACGGGTCCCTGGAATACTGCATATACCTGTAAAAGGGAGATGCAGAGCATCGCAGTCTCAGTAGAAAAAATGATGATAACTACATTACTGTAATTATAAACATTCATCATTCAGCTGTATTATCATAGCATAATGTAAATTTTTAAACAAAATTGTGTATTGCATATTTAAAAAAAAACCTAATTGTAAGACACTCATACATAAACTCAATCATTGGTTTAGATATTGTTTTATAATGAATGAAGCAATTTGAACATTACAATCAATACAATCTACCCAAGAACATTGGAGCATAAGGAGTTGACAAATATTTTAACAAATCATAAAATGACACGCAATGAATAAAGATTGTAATACTATACTCTTTCAATACATAAAAGTGATCTTAATTTGTCACAGCATTTGAAATGACTTGGCAATTTACTTTCCGACTTCGGACTTGTTAAGTTTTTTAAATTTTGCAGATGATTAAGTTGTAAAATTATTTTGTTACATGAATTGGCACATAATGCAATAATATGCCAATAATATGCATGACATTATGTCTCATTATATTAAAATAAAAAATAACTAAAATAGGGGCTAGTATGATTTACACTTCATAAACCGATTCCTGTATATGGGTGTAAAGTTTGTCAAACTGCAAATTAAACTATCCACTGACTTCCAGAATTCCCTACTGGGTATACACATATAGCAAGGAAGGTTTAGTCAGTCACCCTACTTGCAATTACCCCTAGTTGCTTGTAATATATTAGAGACTAAATTAGATGAAAAAAAATTGGCATAAAGTTAAAATATAATCAAAAGAAAAGTCCGCTATACAAGCCTACATTAACAAATAAAAAGTGTCAACGGTTAAAAAAAGTTTAAACACTGCGGACTTCTTAATGGTACAATTTAGGTGGATCGGGCGAAACTTACCCCATGAACCAGTCGACGGTATCTCGCAGGTACTCCGGGAGTCGCTCCAGCTTGATGGATTCTTGCCGTCACACCACACTAAATACACTCAACTATGGAGTTACCTCCACACTTTGTCCGCAGTTCAGCAGCACGAGCTCACTAAAAGAATCATAACTTTGTTTCCAAATCACGAAGGGATTATCGGAAAATTTGATAATATACTTCAATTCTAAGCAAAATGTATAACGACCACTTAGATACTAAATTTTTCATTGAAGCAGCTGAGTCGAATTCGCCATGTTGCGCAACTTCACCTTATTTATAATTTTAGAATTTGCTAGCGATAATAAATTGTTATCCGAAATACATAGTCTACATATAATCTGTGTTTTTGAAAGTAATTTTCATATTTAATTGATTTATTGTGTTAATACTGCAAATCTTTTATTGAATACATAAATATTAAAGGTAGAGAAATAACAATACTATTGTAGCTGTATTAGCCTGCCACAGAGTACCTTATATATTAGCAGTAGAGTTCAAAGAACATAGAACGGTTTAATAGATGTCTATGTCTATGCACGTATTTATGTTGTCTATAGCACTAGAAGAGACAGTTGTCATTATTTGTTGTACTCGAAAATACATCGATTTATTAAATAAAACATTTAAAAATAATGAGGGCCTTGATATCTAAGCTGTCTGAATATATCGATATTCACACACGATGGTCGAGGATGGTTGTAAAAACTCACTTATTTTCATTTAAATTATAGAATGAGCTTGTTGACATATTGTAAAAAAGGTCCTATAAACTATAATTCTTCGGTTAATTCATAAAAAAAAATGAAAAAATTTGTCAAACATCAAATTGACCGATTTCTTTTACTATATCGATTTTACTGAGTATTGTAGCGATTTCAGATTTTGACATCTCTGAGAATCGATTCGGAGTGTCTAGAGTTGGACTCTCACTGAGTTCGTGAACTGTGAAAAGTGGAAATGTCAATAATTGAATTTGACATACGCACTTGCCTACCTATTTGTTTGACATGAAATTCGTTCCGTTATCAATAAATCTAGAAGAAGACTATCGCTATTCCTTGAAACCGAATCGAAGAGTGGTGTGCGGTGTAGTTATAAAAATAATGAGGAGAGAGATGAGAGCGTGGTGAGGAGGTCCAGGAGAGCATGTACGACAGTACGTGTGGCGCGGCGGCCAGCGGGCAGTGCGGCAAGGCGCAGCGCGAGGGCGACGCGCCGCCGCCGCGCGAGCCGCCTCCGCCGCCGCCCGAGCGCGACTACAGCGGCTTCGACATCGTCAAGGCGACGCAGTACGGCGCCTTCGCCCGCGTCAAGGAGCTCGTCGAGGCCGGTTGGGACGTGAACCAGCCCGACCATGAGACCGTCACGCTGCTGCACTGGGCTGCCATCAACAACAGGTATCTTCGTGCCTGAGCTATTAATTAACTTGTCTTTTAAATATTCTACCAATACAGCTCCTATATTCACGTAATTGGAAAAAATATACAAACTTAATTAAATCAGAACAATTATAAGACATATTCAATTTTATTGAGTTTCAAACAAACGCTATGGAAACATATTTTTCCATCTCTAAATTTCATTAATAATCCGTTTTGAATGGTGGTAGAATGAGTATGGTTGGAATGGCGAAGTACCTATCACACACCTATCTATAGTGTGTACCAGTGTTGTGGTTCGCTGGAAGGATATGTACTATGGAAGCTGGTTGACATACATGTGGGGTGACCATCATGGCCTTCAGAAGTGCCTACACACCTGTTATTGACTACAGTTAGAACCCCTGTTCTATCTTTTTAATATGTTGCTTTCCATTTTCAGTAGCTATAAATTCAATTAATTAAATGTTGTTTCAATTTTTTTGTTAAGTTGTCAAGATAATTAATATTAAACTTAAAAATCATTACTCATTTATTGATAGCCATCTTTTGCCACATGGTAGAATGATTATTAGAGAGGTACGGTAGTACTCCTCGGTTGAAAACCACCACCTGTTTGTATTTTGCAGCAAATGTTGCCTTTTGATGCAAGGGTGCGGTGTGGTCGTCTAATATAATTGTATGGAAGATTATGTACTCTAAGTTCCATACAGAATGTACTGTTATGGAACAATTAACTCCTCCTCCTTCAAGTTTTTAATATATTATTTGTTTTTCATCATTATTGTCATAATTTATCATAAATGTTTGCTGATGACTTAAAAATTTCGAGGCGTGTTGATAGTCCGGATGACTCGGTAAAACTGCAAAACGATTTAAATGGGGTGGCTGACTGGTGTAAGCTTAACAATATGGTGCTGAATACCGATAAATGCTATTTTATAAGATTCTCTAGAAAAAAAGTTGACAATACTCTTAACAATAACATTACGTATAAAATAGGCAAAAATACACTGAAACAGGTCAATGTTGTTTGCGACTTAGGTGTCACCCTACATAGACAATTGCGTTTTGATTCCCACATAAACAACATAACATCCAAAGCCTTCAAAACTCTAGGATTTGTTCTTCGTAACACTAAGGAATTTAAACGAGCTGAAAC
>MOOZ01001720.1:0-15807 GCA_002930495.1 Cecropterus lyciades | reverse complement strand
ATTCTTGACTCATTTTTATTATTGACATTAATTCTATCTCAATTGATCAATATTCATTAATTATTTATAATTTTAATTTCAATATATTTATTTACGTTAGACTTAATTAATTATATTCATAAAAATTGTATATTATTATCTTATTGTTATTGTAAATTGCAATTGTAAATTCGACACTCAACATTTCAGACGGGAGATCATGGAGTACCTGCTGGAGAAGGGCGCCAAGGTGGACGCCATCGGCGGCGAGCTGCAGTCGACGCCGTTGCACTGGGCGGCGCGGCAGGGGCACCTGGAGGCGGCCGTGGTGCTGGTGCGCGCGGGCGCGGACGCGGCGCTGCGCGACGCCGAGGGCTGCGCCGGCCTGCACCTGGCGGCGCAGTTCGGCCACACGGCCGTCGTGGCCTACCTGGTGGCGCGCGGCCAGGCGCCCGACGCGCCCGACGCGGCCGGCATGACGCCGCTCATGTGGGCCGCCTGGAAGGTTTCGGCCGTGGACCCGCTGCGCCTGCTGCTCACGCTGGGCGCCTCCACCAACCCCGCGGACCGCTCGCACGGCAACACGGCGCTGCACTGGGCCATCCTCGCGCGCAACGCCACCGCCATATCCACCTTGATCCTTTATGTGAGCCGCTTATCACTGATGCTTTGTTTTAACCCAGTTGGATATTTTTGGTGAAAATCGGTATAATTTAAAAAAAATATTTAAGTGACTGCTGTTAGTTTATGAAATACAATTAGTGTTACACCTGAGGCTGTTTGTTATCATATGTTTTATTATATTAGTATTATGGTAAAAAATTAAGTCTCAATTATTGGTTTCAGGGTAACGCTAGCCTGGATATTCCTAATCTTCGTGGAGTCACTCCCTTGGCGATGCTGCAGTCCAATGCGGACTCCTTGTGGATCGGCTCGAAAGTTTCGGATAAAATTAAGGAGCATGCGCTGGCTAGTTCTCGAAAAAATTTCTTACGCAGATTATCTTACGACAAGGTATAACTATGTGGCATTAAACTTTATTTATATCTACATGCATTGAACGAGGCAGACGCGTGGCGTTTCAGTTTAAATAGTATTCTTTTATACAAAGTGTACTGCGCAAACATGGGCCATACCTGCTAAAATATTGTATAGAAAAACATTATATTGTCTGCGCCTTATGTTTGGTATCTATTGATGTATATTAACATTATTAACTTAAGGCTTCGTTTATATCTACAGACACTGAGCGTGTTAGACACGGCTCGTAACAAATAATGTGTACCTTAATGTGACCGCACAAACACAGGCCGCGCCTGTCAACAATACTCGTAGATATAAATGAACTCAAGGGGGCACTGTAATTGGCGGGCGCTGAGCGTCGCCTGACCGCCGCCGTTTGCAGAAGTTCCGGTGGTGGTGCGTGGCGCTGATGCCGTTCGTGGCCTTCTACCTGACGGGGCTGGCGCTGGAGATGGCGGCGCCGCTGCTCATCAAGCTGTTCCTGCTCGTCTGCTTCTACGCGCTGCTGCACTTCGTCAGCAACATCCTCTTCGATGAGGACCTGAAGAATATATTTCCCCTCAGTGTATACTTAGCCACCAAGGTATTATGATTATTTCATTTTAATCGAGTTCTTGTGGCGAATGCTCGATCAACTTCTTACAAAACATTTAAACATATCAAATTAGAAATTAAATCTAGCTTTATTTTTTTCAAACTTATAGGAGTAGCAAACGTGCATGCAGTATGTATGATGTAGTCTGTCACTGATGCATTGCTACCCCTAAAGGCTAAATTGGAATGCCTACTGTAAGTATCTCTCCTAAAAAATTATTAAATCAGATTACATCAAAGCATAACTCTGTTGTTAATAGCCGGAAACAATCAATGGTGGCAAATAAAACCTGAAGCTAATATTGTTGTATACAGACTGATAATTACTGCCACCATATGGTCACCCATACTTTGACCCAGTTGATATCATATCATAGTGAACATGAAGTATAAAAATATATCTTCTATCTGTCAAAATTAAAACAATACTTTTTTTTTAGTTTTTTTTTGCGTCTACATCACAAATGTGTATTGTATGATGCTAAAGAAATGAATCGAACGACACTTGAAAGTCTATCGGCCTGCTTGATGTAACGGAGTGCGATGTGCGCAGGTGTGGTTCTATATCACATGGGCGGCCTTCGTGGCGCCGGTGGTGAGCGCGGCCAGCTCGCTGGCCTTCGTGGCCTGCTCGCTGCTGCTCTGGTACACCTTCCTGCGATCCTGGCGTAGCGATCCCGGCGTCATCTCCGCCTCCAGGGACGACAAATTTCGTGTGAGTAATAATTAATGATTCGTCAGTCACGGCACCCGCTGACACATTTCGCGTCTAGACGCTAGACGTAAAAGAGTCTTACGGTTCTAAAATAAATAACGAGTAGTCGGGTCGGGCGACAGAAACGTTTATTGCGGACGAAGTCGAGTAGGCGATTTAAAAATTGGACGCGCATGATTACAGACAATCATCGAGCTGTCGGAGAGCCGCGGCGGCGGCTTCGAGCCGGCGCGCTTCTGCTCCGCCTGCCTGCTGCGCCGCCCGCTGCGCTCCAAGCACTGCTCCGTCTGCAACCGCTGCGTGGCCAAGTTCGACCACCACTGCCCCTGGGTCGGCAACTGCATCGGTGAGTCGTCCCTCCTCCGCGTCCCTCGTCTTCTCGTCCAATTCCAAATGTTTCATTTCAGGAGATCATATTGGAGTTATTTATTTCCTTTGACGAAATCGGTTGTATATGGAGAAGGGCAAAAGAAATACAGTCATATACATCTTTTTCACGATAGTATCTCGAGCGTTATTGTTAGTTTTGTTTTTAAGGTATTTACTCGAAATTAGAGCCGAGACTATATATTTTCATAACCATCATTCATATTCAATTCATAAAGTCTCATCACGAAATATCATTTCGATGAATCATTCAAGCTTCCTTTCGGGAGATCGATGACACGAAACGCCCCACGGTCCCTTCGCAGGCGCCAACAACCACCGCTACTTCATCGGCTTCCTGGCGAGCCTGCTCGTGATGTGCGGCTGGATGCTGTGGGGCGGCGTGCGGTACTTCACGACGCGCTGCGGCGGCGGCGGCGGCTGGCCCGACGCACCGCTCGCGTGGGCGCGCTGCAACGCGTGGCTCGCGTGGGTGATGCTCAACGCGGCCTTCCACCTGTTCTGGGTGACCGTGCTGACGTGCTGCCAGCTGTACCTGGTGGTGTGCCTCGGCATGACGACCAACGAGCAGCTGAACCGCGGGCGCTACCGGCACTTCCAGGCGCGCGGCGGGCGCTCGCCGTTCACGCGCGGGCCGCTCAACAACTGCGCGGACTTCTTCGGCTGCCGGCTGTGCGGGCTGCTGGCGCCGCGCGCGCGCGACTGGCGCGCCGCCGGGCTGGACGCCGCCGGCCTCGACGACGGCCACTACGTGTGAGCGCGTTCGTTTCTGTCCCCGCCGATGTAGTTCTGCGCGTTTCGAAGCGACGCTTGCGCTGAAAATTAATTTGTGACGAGTGATTCCGTGAGAGTGGCGATGTTCCGTTCGCTTGTAACGCTCCGATGTTAACTTCTGAATCCACGTTTCCGATAGCTCGGCGACTCGTGATAATTACGCGAGCGGGTGTTGCGATGAATTATAGAATACAATTTCGTTTCTGACTGATGTAATGATTACTTTTGTCGCAAATATGTAAGCGGAGTTGTATAGGTCGGGTTGGAACTTAACAGCGATGCAGACGCTGACCGGCCGCAGCGTCGCGGGCGAGCGGCCGGTTCGACGTCCAAACTTATATGATTAAAAATAACTTCCAGTCGGTAGCTTCCAGTCAACCAGGTGTAATTTTTCTGCACCTTTTTACAGTCTCAATTGTGTGGAACACGTTTTTAATGTTTTACTTCCCATGATCAAAAATATGAGAAAAAAATTGCACGAGATGAGAGCGCACGCACTCAAGTGGAAATGACCAGAAATAGCCCAATAACAAGGTCATTTATTGTGATACAATTTATACCACGCGATTTTTTATTACCTTGTTGTCCATATTTTAATATAACCTAACTCATAGTGAACTGTTTATTTATTTTAATGATAAAATAGTTTAGGAACATAGTTGAAGTTAATTAACCTTAAGTTTTTATAAGTATTATTTTTTTATTATAATAAATTTACTTTAGGTTCGCCAGAGAATTTCTAGGTATATTCAGTATCGTATAATATATAACTTAGTCATGCTCGACCACGAGAAGACGCGCTTACTTTTTTCACAATAGGTATATATATATAAAAGTTACGGGCCAATTTTAACAAAATGTCACATCTTATAATGACTATATTTTTAAACATATATTTTCGTAGGCAGATTCGATATCTTCAGGACTGTATTTACTAAATTTAATTGACATTGCCGGTATTATTTCACAATTTCTAGAAAAAAAAACCGAAGATCGTTGGAAATGTTTACAAATGTAAATCGATGGAAATAAAATTATATTAATGAAAATTAACCCTTTCCTTTGTTCGTATTCTGTCATTATTTTCCGGAATTTGAAAACTGATAACTAGTAATTAGTGATGTGCCGGATATCTCCTATTATTAAAGTTACATTATTTATAAATATTTTATCTATTTATCTTATCAAATTTCTTTTAAAATTTTGTTTAGTTACATATTCATATAAAAATCAAATATCTAAACATGAATGTGCTGTAATACTGTATAGAGTAGGTAGTTAAAGGTTTTTATAATCATATCACTTGCAAATCTGTGATATGCTTATTTCAAAAAAGTAATTAAGATTATAAAAAGATTAAACGTTTATGATTAGATCAAAATCTTTGAAAAATAACTCGTATTGTTGAGAATGTTTTCCGTAGTTCATTAGTACGAGTTATTACGTTTACTTAAAACAATCATTGTTTTCTTTTTTGGCCTTAATAATAAAGTGTTGTGGTAGCTGAACTTTATAATTTATGAGAATAAAGTACGAAAAATACTTTATTTTGTATGATCTGGGATTGTAAAAAGTAAGCATTTTTGTGTGAGACAAAAACACATACAATTCTAAGGTTTCTTTAGCCACCTTACTGATGTTTTTCTCGTCAAATTGCAACACAGGTGTCAAAGATTATCTTGCTCCCTTATCTCTCGCTTCTAAAAAGTTCCCTCAGGCCAAAATTAAAGAAAAACATAAATTGTCAATAGTTTACAGTCAATAGTTCAATATACTTTAACTACAATGTATTTTGATTAAAAAGGTGGTTCTACTCTACTTGCAATTTACTTTACAATGTATGGGCGAAAATCGTTAACCATTATTGCTTTGAGGAAACGTAAACAACCTATTTGCATTGGCAGGTTGAAACATGTCCATAAAGCAACTGTCGCTTGAAGGTCACGCACACTGACTTCAAGTGCGTAAAAAAAATTACGAAAGTATCTATCTGTATTCATATTCACGGATGTAGACTTCAATGGATACGAATTCGTATCCGCGAATTTATTATT
The DNA here is from genome assembly GCA_002930495.1 of Cecropterus lyciades. Classification (NCBI taxonomy): domain Eukaryota; kingdom Metazoa; phylum Arthropoda; class Insecta; order Lepidoptera; family Hesperiidae; genus Cecropterus; species Cecropterus lyciades. The sequence continues at coordinate 10,281 of MOOZ01001720.1, read as the reverse complement.
TTAACCATCCGGCACATCTCTACGAGTAATATAACTATCTAGTTACATTGAACCAGTAGTTCCTGAAACTAGTGCGTTTAACCAAACAAACAAACTCTTCAGCTTTAAAATATTAGTATAGATAGTTTTAAAATGGGCCTCGTAACTCATTCTAGCATTTTAGCTAACCGATTTTGTTTGTTAGGCAGCACTGACAAACATTAGTCGTTAAAAAATTAAAAAAAGGGTTATGGTAAAATTTCGACTAGTGATTAGATTAAATTACGAAAATTAGTGGAGTCACTGTCAGAAGAAGAATCCTTCGCAAAGTAACCAACGAAGACTAATGAAAAGAGTGTAACAAGTTTTCTATTTATAAATTATTATAATCGATTTTTGAACAATATTCGTCGAACAATAATCGTCAATCAATTCGAGAAGTGCATAACTAGAATCAGGATTATCGACGTCGCTAGCTCTCAAACAATAAACGTAGTCTTTCTTGGAAAATAGTGATATAAGTTAAGCTTCCGCGCTCGCGCTCGCCCGCGGGCGCGCGGCCGCACCGAGATGCCTTATGCTGCGCGATTGCGTGTTTACGTGTTTAAGATATTTAGTTGCGAGCGGCCGCTCCGTGCGCCGCGCGGCGCCCGGCGTGGCCTTTCGACGGCGTGTTCGGTGGATGTAAATATATTTGATCGGTCGCCCGTTTGCTGTGACTCGTGGGATCGAATCGCTTCGTTTTAATTATTATTTATTCGGTCGAAGTCTATTTTGGCACGGTACGTTGATATTCTTTACGAATCTAGAATAATCCCCTTGAGCTTTGCGCGATGTAAATATATAGTTTACCGCTTTGTAAAGCGTCATTTGAAAATTCATCGATTCGATTCATCTGAACCGTGGAGCCGGAGGTTTCGATTGAAAATCACACATAATCGTTCATAATGCTTATGAATGTATTTATTTATTCCCGAATGTTACTCTATGTTTGTCAGAAATAAACATAGTGTAATATTCAAGGAGCCACCATTATTTCGTTTGTCATTTACCTTATTAATTTTAATTAATTTCTTCTTAATATCAAATAAGAATATATTATTTAGATTTCTTATTATTCTCAAAAAAATGTCACATTTAATTAAAAAATATATATAGTCGTAGTCTGGATCACCTTCGCACGGGCTTTGCGCGAAAAACTGATTGTTGGTTGTGAAAACAATTTTGACTAAGATAAATCTATAAGCGTACAGATTTTACCTGCAACACACGGCGTGGACTAAGATGGCTGTCAAATCGAGGTTTTCGATTATATACGTTGGTAGTAGAGGCCACCCGCGTTGGTATCAGGATCCTCATGTAAAATAACCAGCTGAAAGCATGTGTTGCAGATTATAAAGTTTTTTTTTTATATTATAGACATAGTAAACGAGCATGCAGACATCATAAGATTAGTTTCCTTCCCGAGGTCAACAATAGATTCGTTGCTGCCTTTGAATTTTGAATACTACGTTGGAGAACCTATGATTAAGATGTCTCCCTAACCAACCCCTTCAAATTCGAACGCTTAAAATCGCTGTTATTAAGGTAGAACCTTTGACCACCTATTGCTTATGTATTTATTGGAAAAAAAATCTTTCTTTTCTCTTAGGAAAACTTTGTTAACCAATATATCCAAATCCTTGATAATTACGTTTTACGATTATAATCTTAGTTCAAGCCACGTCGATAAGTGCAGGGAGGCGCCAGTCTGTAAAATCATTCCAGGCTGTACCTGCAGCGTAAATACAACTTTCTAACCGACAGCTCGAGTGCTATTTTGAGTCTGTAGTGGAATACACGTAGTATATACGACTAATAAATAAGTATTGACGGGTCTCTCGACGAAAAATTTAAGGAGACCGTAAGAAATGCCGGCGCCCACCACAAGCATGGCGGCGACGTGCGGATAAGCCTCGCTCTGAGCGCGGGGGCTCCGCGGCCGCTCCCGCCGGGAGTTGGCTCGGCCTACTTAGTAGTACTTGTATAGTTATTATTACCTATTTCTACGACTACTAGCCTCTACTACTACTACTGTTAATACTATTAATGCCACTTTAACTACGATTCGCCGACTCATATCGACGTAAGTTATCACTAATATTTTAAAGTAGGTAAATGCTTCATATCACTAAATTCGTGTTTTATTTTATGAAACGAGTTATACCTAAATGAACAAATGTTTTATTACTGTGTATTTATATTGATCGTTAGTTCGGGCTTCGAGTGATGTGATCTTTTTGTAAAAACCTATGTTTTGTAAGATGCCGGTAGTCGGAGAGCGTTACATGCATTGTAACGTTTAAACGAAATGTATCCATTTATCTTTGTATAGATTATAATGTTGTATAATAAAATGAAACCAAATGCATTTGAATTAAATTTATTAAACTTATACATTGTGGTTTGATTCTCCTGTGTCCTCATGAACACCATGACTCATTGTGCAGTGAATAATTAATTCGGTAGGTATTCAGTATGATATAAGGAATACACTAAATTAAAATAGAACATTAGTAACATTACATTTTATACGTTGTATGTATTATTATATCGCACAGTGAGAACGTCCCCGAACTCAAAGACAAATTCAGCTACTTAAATCTGTTCTTTACGCTAGAATTTCAATGCTCTATATTTGATGAGCTATATGAATGTTTTTGTCCGTTTTTTATACTTATATTACTTATCAAGCGTACCTAGTGTCTAGTTAATTGCAGCGTGCACAAAATCTATTTAAATATATGGAATACATCTATTTATACATCACGTATGAATTTGTTGGTATAAATGTATTTGAAGAGTTTTTATGTATGCGTTTGATATGTGTTTGTGTTGATATGTGTTTGTGAGGGTGGGTGCGTGTATGTGTGTTATATTGTATGTGTATTGTGTGCGTGTGTAAATGTTTACGTGTTTGTATATGTGTTTGTGCATATGGTTTATTGGGTGTGTGTGTGTGTGTGTTTGTTTGAGTGTGGGTGTGTTATTGTGTGTGCGTCTTATTATATAGCAATTAGGATAATTAGGTCAATTAGGGAGATTAGTTGATAATGAGTTCGGCATTCATTTTAAAATTAGAATTCGGTTTCTGTTTCTGTGTAGCTGAGGGTTTTTAGATAGTCAGAAACTATTATTTTGCATGGGTGTTTGTTAAGGGGATATATGTTAAGGTTTTTATTTATTTTGTTATATAAGTAGTTACCAAAGTGGTCAAAAAAATTATGTGAATGTATATTTTATGTTGCATATAGTTCTGTTCTTTCTCTTATGGCTAAGAGTCAGGTCGTATCGAAGTTGGGAATTTTTCCTGAGAATAACATGGAGGATGAAAGATTGCCGTATAGTGAGTACTTGCCATCGCTTGTACAGGTCTGTAGTAGGATGGCGGAAGGCGAGTCCAGCTCCTACTTTTAGAATAGCCCGTTGGGCTCTTTCTAGTACGAGTAGATATGACTTTGATGCGCCACCCCAGGCTGATATACAATAGTCCGTGGGTGATTGGCATAGTGCAAGATACATCATTTTTATTATTCTACTACTGGCCACGTGTCTTAAGGTTCTAAAGATGTACATGAGTTTACGCAATCTATTCACGAGAGTATCAATATGCGATTTAAAGTTTAAATTTCGGTCAATGTTGACTCCTAGGTATTTTATTTGCTCCGAATCTACAAGAGATGAACAGGCACAGTCAGGGACAAGGGATTGGCATTCATGGGCTTTTATACTGAGTGAGATGGGTGGGTACAGATTGGGTTTCGGGGAAAAGGCTATAAATTTAGTTTTTCTGATGTTAACTGTAAGAAGATTATTCCTAAGCCATCCATTTTCTACAGTAAATCCCATCTGGGCAAATTCAAATACTTGTTCTCAACTATTACCCCTGAAAAATAATGCGGTGTCGTCTGCAAAGGCAAATATTTTATCATAACATAATTCATTCATATAATTAATTTATGTATGCGAGGAATAGGGTGGGTCCAACCACACTACTCTGGGGAAGATCATACTCAGGTGTTGCTTCGTCACTCATCCACTTTTGTATTTTGACCCTCTGTCTCCTGTTAGTTAGATAGCTAGTGAAAAGACTCAAAGGTAGGCCCCCTCACCCCTAGATTTTCCAGCTTGATTAAGAGGCGTAGGATAGAGACTGTGTCAAATGCCTTAGCAAGGTCCAGGAATACCGTGATGCATCTCTTTCTTTCATCGAAGGAGGATACAACTGAGTTAACGAGATCCTGAACCGCGTCATTCGTTGACATACTTCGCCGGAAACCATATTGGGTGTCAGCGAGTAACCGTTTTCCCTCTAAGTATTCAACCAATCTAGTATTCATAAGTCGCTCCAGGATCTTTGATAATGTCGGTAGTTATTAACACAGTGTCTACAGCAATCTTGAACGCGTCAGGGAAAACATCTGTTGCCATAGCTCGGTTGCAGATGTGAGTTATGGAAGAAATAAGCAGATGGAGATATCGCTTTAGTATTTTTGCGGATATTAAATCGATACCCACGGCAGTACCTCCTTTTAAAGATATGATAATATTGTGGATTTCACGTTCATCGGTCGGTAACATAACAAATGTGGTTAAAGGGGGTGTTAAGGACGCGTTACAGGAATGGTATTGGGTAGTATTTTGGATTCCCTGTGCTAGTTTATTACCTATATTAGCGAAAAAGTTATTTACCTCATTTAAACTCTTATCTCTTTGATTGGTATCACTGTTTATTAGGCTTGGTGAATGATCGACAACCTTAGACATCCCACTAATTTTTTAATGACCTTCCATAGTGTTTTGCTATTGCTTTTTGAATCCTCAATCTCCTGTTTTTCATAATTAATCTTAGCCTTTTTTAATATGTTCGTACAAAAATTTCGGTACCGTTTATATGTATTAGCTGGGTCTTTCTATAACTTTTTGTAAAGGTTGTCGCGATTCCTCCTACAGCATAGTATGGCTTTTGTGATCCATAGTTTTATGATACGCTTACGATCGGGTGGTTTTGTTACGCTAGTGCTGTTGTTGATAGCTGTCGTTAGCTATCCCACAAGTAGGTTGGTAGCTAGATTTGCATCATCACTTTCCTGAATTTGCTTAAAATCAATTGACTGTATAGCTAAGTCTAGCCGGTGGTAATTAATGAAAAGGGCATAATTGCTTGGGTTCACTGATGGCATAAGAGAACCTAGCCTGATAGCCACACTGCCATGGTCGGTAATAGTGGTATCACAGATGAGACATGTGGCACTTAGTTTAATCCTGATTATAATGATCAAGGCAAGTCTTGCCGTGTGTGGGGATAGAATGGGTTGGTAGCATACAGTGTCCAGCTAGTATGTTTAAGTACTCGAATTATCGCTTGTCGTAAGTGTTCGGCGTGATATCAATATTAATGTCTCCAAATAGAATTATGTTTTTGTAGGCATTTAATTTTACAAACACTTACGTAACGTCATTGAGAAACATGTTCCTAAATCTGCACCTAAGACTTATAAATATCCTATATGGTTTTCTCAGAATCTCAAAGGTATATTGAAGGAGAAATTAAAATACAGAAATAAACTTCGTAAATTTAACATTAATCCACTTGATATATTGGCATTTCAACTTGCAAAAAAACGTTCTGAACAATTTATGTCTCTCTGCTATAAAAAATACATATCTCGAATTGAACATAACCTTCGTTCTAACCCCAAGCTTTTTTGGACATTCATAAAAAATAAAAAAAAAACAACACAGTAATTATCCTGCTGAAATGTCTTTTAATAGTAAAACAGCTACTAATGGCGAAGATATTTATATTTTGCCAACAATTTTTCTTCTCTTTACGCGCACCCACATAGCCATAATTCCTGCTATTATACTTCGACTGACAAGGTTACATCGCTAACAAATAATTTTTTAACTTTATTATATTCAGGCATGATCAAGTTTGGAAGGTATTAAAGAGACTCGATCTTTATAAAGGTGCAGGAAGCGATGGCCTTCCTTCAATATTTGTCGCGAAATGTGCCTCTGCTCTAGTAAAACCGCTGTCTTCTATATACAATAAATCACTGAGCACAGGCTCCTTTCCTTCTGATTGGAAGGTAACTTTAGTTCTCCCTTTATTCAAATATGGTGATAGAGCAAACGTACAAAATTACAGGCCGATTTCAATCCTTCCAATATTTGCAAAAGTTTTTGAGCAATTACTTTATCCCACTCTAGTAAGTCATTTCAAACAATTGATTAGCAGCCTCCAGCACGGTTTTATGAAGGCCAGATTGACCGCAACTAATCTAGTATCCTTTATTAATGATGTTTCTATGATGGTTGACTCTCGTTCTTCAGTCGATGCAATCGACACCGACCTTAGCCTTACTAAGGTAAGCCTTTGATCGTGTTAATCACGATGTACTCATTGATAAGCTCTCTGCTCGCGGAATTGCCGAACCACTAATAACTTGGTGTAGATCGTATTTATCGGATCGAAAATCTTCAGTTGTGCTCAATGGCTTCTCCTCTCTTCCCTTCTTAGTAGGTTCCGGTGTACCCCAAGGATTTCATCTGGGTCCATTACTTTTTAATGTATTTATCGATGATGTTAGTGATTGCTTCCTTAATTCGAACTACTACCTATTCGCTGATGATTTAAAAATGATTAGAGCTGTTAACAATACCTCAGACGCTGTTTTATTGCAACAAGATCTAAATCGCCTTAGTATTTGGTGCGATAATAACGCAATGCATTTAAACCCGTCAAAGTGCTTCACATTACATTTTTGTAGGAAAAATATCAATTAAACTTATAATTATAGCCTTAACAATTTTAGATTGAAAACCATTGACCATATCAAAGATTTAGGAATATGGATCGACAAAAAGTTACGACTTCATATTCACATTGATAAAATCTGTTCTAACGGATTCAGGAACCTTGGCTTTGTGCTTCGTAATGGTAGAGACTTCAAAAATCCCAAGACTAAAATACTATAATTTAACTCACTTGTTCGCAGTGTCTTGGAGTACTGTAGCATCGCATGGAATCCGTTCTATGACGTTTACAAAAAAAGAATTCAACAGAGATTTTAGTGGCACTTAACTTATTCTTGCAACTTGGGGAAAAGCTTAGTATCATACAATGAAAGACTCAAATACTTTAGAATGAGTTCGTTATTTGACCGTAGACGGGTGTTGGATATAGCATTTCTGTATAAACTTGCTAATGGTTTTCTGATAGCCCTAACTTACATAAGTCTCTTAAATTTTTCAATTCCTTCAAGACTTCCTAGGTTTTCAAGATTCAAACTATTTTCAGAATGCACCTAAAGATCAAATCTCGGACAGCATGCGCCTATTAACAGAATTATTACTGAATACAACAAAATCTCCAGTTCCTCAAGTTTTGACATCTTTTCTACTAACATTAATAAAGTCAAGTGTATTACATTGTGCAACGATTGCGAACCTTAATTTTATATACATGTATTTCATTATTTTATCTTTTTAACCTTCTTTTTTGTTTTTTTTTTTATGTAGTTCATTCAACTTGCAAGTGGTCTACACCTATAATTGTAATGGCATTTAGCTTGCCCTCTATATGTTTTGTTTTATCTTTAAGATGTGTAAATGTACATTATGTTGGTGTTCATTAAATAAATAAATAAAAATTTAAGTTCATCATTTTGCTTAGTAAGGGCCTTTACGGAACTTTGAATCTCTTAATTCTGTGATACTATTGTTACCAATACATTATTCAGTAAGTTAAATTTGGTTTCTTGCTGGTCTTTGAGGTCTGACAACAAAGCTTCTATTTCCGGCATGGATTTTGAGGAGCGTTCAGTGAAGTCTTGTAGTGTGCGTTTCTGGCGTTTAGTTACATTAAAAATGTTTCCTCAGGATGAGTATTACTTAATTCATTTAAAGCAGAGTCTGAATTGTAATGTTGGGTTGTCATTCTTGGTGTTAATAGCGCCCTCGGCGGCGAACGTTGGACCGACATTATTCACTAACTACCTGCGCTAGCGTAGTAAACATCGAAGTTGTAGGCCTACATGAATCAGCAGTGTATGTAGGTGAGCGACTGAGCCGATGCTCGCTTGATAACACACACAGATGCGCTTCGCTGTAACGCACGTAGATCACACTCGCACAGTCTTATCGTATATTTTTTTTTAGCAAATGTGTAGTTGCTGGTGGCCCTACCGGCCTTTACAGCTTCACCGGGTTTTATGACGAGCCTTAAGCTCAAGCCGGGACAAGAAGACTGGGCTGGAAGGGGGGGATGGCTTTGTTCCCCGTTGCCGGGTTCCTCGGCCGTCCGCCTTCACTAGAGGGAGGGACGGTTGCGGACCCAGCTATTGCCGGAATCCTGATCTTCCGCATCTGGTTTAAATAGAGATTGCGGCTGACCCAAGGGCACCTCCTGTGAGGTACATCGTATAAATGCAGATGGACTCACTTTTATATAGTTGTCTCCAGTGCAAGTGGTGGGTCCTACTTACACGTATTGCTTGCACTTACACAAACTGATGCACTCCTAGTACTACGCACGATTTTAATTTTAATTTGTTTATTTTTACAACAATTTTAATTTAATAACTTACTCAAAACACGTCTGCTCGAAACTGCGTCCAAAGGGGAAGGGGGATATAGTGTATAGATTTGAAATATTTTTAGGTTGTTTCGATTATGTATATTTTTATTGTTAGCATATATATTTTGCACATTCAATGATTATTTAATTAACAAATTAACAATAAACTTAAGGATGTCTTTGGTTATATTTAAAGAATGGGTAATTCATAAAAAAAAATTAACACATACTAATACATAAATACTCATTATCAAGAAATGATTAGTACATACATCAACAATAATTAGTACATTACAAATCTTTGATTGATTTACAGGAGCTACCAAAAGATACTTAGTCTCCTAATTTTTAATCGGTCTGACGTCCGAATAGTACTTATAGTCCGAATAGAGTGTACTAGTACACTGAGCGAAATGAACTAGTACGGAGCGCTCTTTTAGATATCCGAGCACGCACAAAACTACTGTATTGTCAACAATGCATGATGAACAATAGTTCCCTTTATATTCTTAACGTAATTTTGAATTCACAATTCGTTAAATAATGTTATTAAGCTATAAGTAATGCGAGTTATGAAGTCGGCAGTCGGGAGATGCAAAGAAACATTAAATACTACTAATGACTTTATTAAAGTTATTCTATATTACAGTAATGGTGACTTATGCTCGAAGTATGAGAAAAAGTGATGGGAACATAATGTATCGGAAAGTCGCAAGTCTTATCGGTTTTCAACGCGTTGCATTTCTCCGATTATTCCAGAGCCGTACTATGAACAGGGCCGTACTGTAACATTTCCCCCCGTAGTTCAGCGGCTATTCAAGAGATTTGGAGTTAGTAACTGAAGTGTTTCCGTAGTCGATCTTTATAGCTTTTGAGGGTATAGACTTCGATTTTAAGGGTGCAGCGGTTTCTATTACAGAATTCCCTTTGGTGCTCATTACTTCTTTTACGTCTTGGAGACGTTTTCTTCGTAGCCGACAGTAAGTTGTTAATGCGATAAGTACACCCGATCCAATTAGGATGGCGTACACAGGAATGGTAGTGTGGTATAATGAGAGAACTGTACTTCGGTCAAGGTGTACTGATGGTTCCATTAATATCTTTGTACTGCAGTTTATTAAGTTTATCCAGGGTTGCAGAATTTAAAGTTATAGTTGGATGTTCGTTTTGCCTCGACTCATAATTCTGAGGCATTTCCAAAATCTTCACGGGGTGTCTTTTGATACGGTCATTCGAATTGATAATGGTGAAAAGCGGTGTCTTCAAATAGTAGTTGAGTGGGATGACTGTCAAATGGCTTCCATGAAAAACACGATATTGTTCTTGACCGCAGAATACCTTTACTTTTGTTGGATTTGGGAAGATCAATTCATAGTGTTTATCGTCGACTTCGTCGAAGGCTTCGCTCGTGGTTACAACAGAGGTAAATTCGCAGGATTGATTGAGTTCCTGCTTTGCTATAAGTTGGTGAACGCAATCAGGCTTATCTTGCCGTACATAGTTTGAATTAGATGAACAGAGAAACCATAATTTTATCTTCGGGCATTCTGCCTCAATGTATCTAGATTTTTCGCCAGATATTGCTATAAAGGGTAAAGTAGGTGTAAGGGATTTGTGGTTTTTATTTGGAACGATGGATAATTTGTAGAAATTGTAGGTTATATATAGTATAGAGAATC
>MOOZ01001719.1:58323-69531 GCA_002930495.1 Cecropterus lyciades | reverse complement strand
GGTATTTGTGTATTCGTCTTTGTGTGTCCATGGCACCCACGACACAGGAGAAAATCCTACTGTGGGGCTATGAGTGTAGCAAGCGTTTATGTTTATGTATAGTATGTACATATAATATGGAGGGTGTATACCCTCACAAACTTTTACATTTATAATATTAGTAAAATTTAATATATTCTTTTTTTCTATTTTCCAGCCTCCTACATAAAAGTATGCCAGCGTAATGATCCGAACGTGGACAAATGCATCATGAACTCTGTGGAAGAGCTACGACCAAAGATGATCAAGGTAATTAAAAACCTACGTAAGATATTTAACGCACATCGACAAAATCCTCTTAATGAGACATTTACTAAAAGGCTGTTGGTGGTAGTGTTCTTTTTCTAATATATATGTGTAAAAAAAGTTTTTACGTTCATATCGTTTTTCTATTTTTCTCATTATTAAAATAATATAGGTTCGCCACCTTGGAACGTTTGCCATATTCTTTGTCGTGTGTTCACTATTAAACACAAACATATTTTTTCAATTCGAATGAATAGTTCCTAAAATTAGTGCGTTCAACCAAACAAACTAACTCTACTGCTTTATAATATTAGTATAGATTTAAAATTTCATTCATTTCATCAACTTAATCGGTTGGGGATAACTGTTTTAAAAAACAGTTTCAAGATTTGACCTTTACATACTTATGAAATATACAAAAACCTGATACTTGTAAATATACAAAAACTTGTAGACATAGATACATATTTGTAAAAAAACCTAAATAAATTAATTATTTATTGCACTGATAGTTCGAAGAAGTCTATTAATCGATACCTTCTCAATGAGGTGATAGATGTAGAATAATAAAAAGCCGATGATTATAGTTCAATGGAGCAAATTAAAAACAATGACCATCTCTATCATAAACAAAAAAAACTTTGTGAATTGAATAAGGTCTATAAATTAAGATCTCGATTTCAAGTATGTTAAATTTTTCAAGATAAAGTGTATGATTTGATTAAGTTACATAGCAGCTAAGCTAAGCTAAGCTAAGGCTAGATAGCTTAATCGACTCATACATATTATCTTGAAATATCTGCATAGATTTGACGAGATATTCAAGATATCTCTGATCCTTATTCTTAAACTAAGAAATACTTGAAAAGTAGTTGTATAGATATGAAATGACGATAATCTATATTACCCAATACAATGAATTGTGAAGCTAAGGTCGAGGTGAACAAGTCCTTAGAACCATGAGCTACAAACCATGTGTTAAATAATGTTCTGACATGAGGCAGTTGTATTTTGTTGTATAGTGTTATATCTAAACAAACCTGTAAATGATGAAAATGCACCTTTTGTTTAGTTTTGTATTTTCAAATCTGAGCGGCAAGTGAAAAGAAAATGATTAAAACAGCAAATGATTTAAATAGCTTTATTAATTTATCACACATGTAGACAAAACTATGCAAGAAACGTATAGAATTTACATTGGATTCGGAAAGTTCCTGCCTAATGGCGTCGATTCTTAATATATCGTGGTATAATTCTAGCCCTTCTTGCGTTTTGTAATTTAAGACAAAAACTTTAATAATTTTTTAAATATGCTATAGTTTGTTTTTCTTTGTTTTTAATTATCTTTAGCCAGCTTCCGCTGTACTCATAGCTGCAGCTTCGGCAGAATCAACGGCTCCTCCAAGAGATTCACCGGTACTCTCTGCCGAGGCGACTGCCATACTGGCAGCATCGGCAACGGCTTCTCCATCGCCGTTACCCGCGATTTCAGCTACCGCATCTGATAAAGCAGTAGCTTCAGCGGAATCAGCATTATCCTCAGGAGATTTGGGTGTATTGCCGGATTCATTTGATGGTGTTGGAGCAGAATCCGCTGCAGCCTTTCCATCATTTCCCTTTTCTGCATTTTCAGTTTCCGTTTTAGCTGCTGACTTTGCTGCACTCTCAGATTCAGCAATTGATTTCGAGTTATCGTTATTATTACTTGCTTCAGCTATTGACTTGCTGGCACTGGCAGCATTTGCTTCATTAGTTTCTTTTTCGGGAGCAGGTTTTGACGCTGAGGGTTGTTGTACAGGCTTTTCATTTCCTGTTTGCTTCGGCGTTGGAGCGGGTGGTTCTGTTTTGCTGCCACTTGAAGCTGATGTTTCAGCGGCAGATTGAGAGGCATCATCTACGAGAATATTTTCAACATTTTGTCCAGAACCAGAAGTCTGTTGGTCAAATGAACCAATAAGCGCGGTGTCCGATGTTGCTACTGATGACGTCGAAGATGCTGCTGCCGCATCACCGCTGTTGTTTTGATCTGTCGCGGCTGAACCACTTGAACTAGATGCTGATGTCGAGTCCTGGACTATGACTACTGTTCCATCATCTTGAGGAGATCCTGATGGATTATTATTTCCACCAGATGGGGGAGAATTGCCAGGTGGCGGAGTTTTGCCAGGTGGAGGAGCATTGCCAGGTGGAGGAGTCTTGCCAGTAGGAGGAGCATTGCCAGGTGGAGGAGCATTGCCAGAAGGAGGAGCATTGCCAGGTGGGGAAGACGTATTGGGTTCGCTATTAGGTTTAGGTTTGTTTTGGAACAGATCAATAATAATATTTGTTACTACTGGAGTTCTTGAAATTACTGAGCCCATACGTTGAGTGTCATTTTCATCACATTTCCGGCACTTCCATCCCTTGCAGATGTAGCATTGTTCAGCCATTTGTGAATTTCCAGTGAAGGGCACATATTTGACAGGCTCCACTTTCTGGGGATATTTTATTGTGACGTTGGTCTTCCCAGGTATTCGTAGTTGTACCACCGTTTTACGATTGTGACAACTCCGTGCTTCAACATTGCTCTGTAAACAACATTCTTACTAAATTTAGGAACAATACTATCTATCAGTAGCGAACATTGATATAATTTACAGACATTTTTCTATAACTCTACCCTAACCCTACTATCTCTGTCTGTCACAATTGGGTATAACCTACTTCATTTCATAGAACAAAAATATGATGCTTGGCTGACATGTAGATGGTTCCGGGTTCAATGCCCGGTTAAGCTAAAGAATAAATTTGTTTGTATTTGAGTTTAGATGCTCGTGTATTCGTCTCGTGTGTTAAACAGGAAAACAGGAAATTATTATGATAATAATCATATTTTTATTTATCCATCGTGAACTCACTTTCGTCACTGATGGTGAAAGAACTCTTTGTGGTTCGACTCCGAAAGCACCACCACCACCAGAACCCAGAACACAGCAATGTTATGTATGCACTACTGTGTTCCGGTGTGAAGGGCGTGGTAAGGGAGACATACTTTTACATAATTTTTGTCCTCAGGACGTAGCAACGCATCTGTGGTGACCTCAGGTGGGATTCTGATCATATGTGGGATTGATTACTGGTCTTTTTTCAGAGTTTTAGGGCCATAGACCAGCACGCTAGGTTACTGTGTATTTGTTAACGCGTCGTTGAATTTTTTCAAACGAACTCTCAGTTTCTTTTTGTGGTTAAAATAAGTGATAATAATTACTAATACTTATATAACCTCTAAAGTCAGTGGTGCATAGGATTCGAACCTAAGACTCCCGGATGGAAAGGCCGGATTACAAAACTAATGGCTTTCACACAGTTTATTAATAAGTATTTAAAATCCCTTACCTGCAATAGCAGAACAAATGCTGCTAGGAACGCAACTTGATACCACTCCATATTTAGTTCTATGAGATATTAATTAGAGCACAGGATTTATATAGACATGTTTTGACGGAATGTGTCAGTTGTTCGTCATACAAATGGATTTTAAGCGTTATCAGTTCTCCATTGAGCACGTAGCATATGGCTAATTAATATTTTCCGAGATAGCCGCGCCAGGTGTCTTCTTAACAAATACGTAAGCCCGGTTTTACGCACACGGGTATTGTTTTTGGATAAGACAGTCTTACCTTTTTTAGTTATTTTATGACTCAAGAATCCCTTGTTGCTATTAAGTTCTGTTAAAAAAGAGAAGAAAAAGAAAAGTGGCTATTAACCGAGTGGATATGAATTTTTGATTGTGTTTATTTTTTTAAATATAGAAAAAGTAAATGAGCATGCAGGACATACGATTGTAAGTGGCTACTGCCGCCCATTGACATCTGTAATCAAACCTCAGACAAGATCGTCTTACCTGAGGTCTAACAGATCCCTTGCCGCCTCAGAGGTCTGAGGAAGAACGCCTTGTAAAAGTTTGTCTCCCTTACCAAACCATTCAAACCAGAATACAGCAGCGCTTGAAACTGGGTGAGAATTAAACTATTCTTAATAATAGTTTATTTAAATAAGCTTTATAAATTATACTCGTAAAGGAAGCTATCCTTTCGAGAAATGTACCTATTTCAATTTATATTGATACGATGTTTCGCCACGAAAAATCCATTAAGCCACAGTCCACCACACCTTAAGCCCTAAGCATTTATAGAATTAGCAGAATTTTGATAAATTTATCTTAGGCATATCACATTGTTTTTTTTTTCAATTCAATCGATTGGTAATAATCTTAAACATTATAATGTTTTGCATGTCTAGAATTTGAATCTCAGATCTCTAGGTCTATATTTATTTAGTTAAATTGTCACAATAGTGTTAAGGATTGTTATCCTTGACTTGCAACGTTAAGAGAAGCTTAAGAAGTATGTCGTCGTCGTCAACCCATTATTTTGTAACTTTGAGAACTGTTGTTTTTATAACTACACTCTCAGGTGTGTAGGTTTCCTCACGATACTATCCTTCACCGAAAAGCAGTAACTGACTGTGAGTGATTAATTTCTAATACACACATTATTTTAGAAAAATCAGTGGTGCGAGGATTCGATCCTCGATCCTCGATCGAATTTCAACTATTTGGCTATATTTTCTGTTCGCCTTATTAAAAATATGTACGGCAAAAAAAAAAACGCCATGTACATTCACGACAAAAAACCTAATACTCAACCTAATTGACACTACCGAGGTTACGTTGCACAATTTGTCGTAACCTAATCAAAGGTTGATTTCTTCGCGTAAATTGCCATAATAGGATATCCTCTTACTTTTTACGCCGTAATTACAATAACCGCCGGTATGCAATTGTCGGTAACTTACTTTTGACCGTAATTTTATAGCCGTGACTTCGTGTGAACGTTTGTCGTAATTTATTTGAAATATGTAACATGTGTTACTCTTTGTTGATATGTACATTGGCCATTGGATAAGGTTTCTAATAAGTGATAAATCTTTTATAATTATTGAACAGAGTTACATGAAGGATGTCTTAAGATAGCTAATATGCGTAATACGGTCTCGTCTACTTATCGATTGGGTAGAAGAAGATAGATTGCGAATTTATTTTTAGCAGTTTTAGCAGTCGGGTTTTTGTCTTCATCGTAATAATTTCTTGTTATTATTATGATTTTAGTACCTGTATTTCAGCTTGAAGGGTGCGGTAACTATACCTATCTGACGGAGTCATGTTACTCCTAAGGTGCAGCATACAGTGACCGATCTGATAAGACATCAATCGGGGTTGATTACAGTTTCCCACATTACGTGCAAAACATGCTCGCTATGTCCTTTATAAAAAATATTGTAAAACTGATCTTTAGTTTACAGAAATAACAAAATAAATAAAGTTAACTTTATATCGGTAAGCATAAAGAAATAAGCACCTAAAAACGGACAAAAGACAGTACAACTCTATTAATGAATTTGTTGCGTAAAAATTATATTTGCATTCATTGTTTTTCTTTGTACTCCGTATCTTAATGTTCTCGAGATGGCTGGTTATTTACTTCGATAGTAATAATTACTACAAGGCATATACATACTCGTAGATATAACACTTCCAATACATAGGGTTGTTTATGAACTATTATTTTAGAAAAATAAAAAAAAAACTGAAATAGTAATGCGCAAATACTGTTACATAAAAACGACGTACGAGACAAATAATTTAAATTAACTACGCCATGTCTATAAATCGCATATATTTCTAAAAATATTTGGAGGACTAAGAATAGTTAAAGTTAAAGCTAATAATTAAAAAATTAACTTTTGTCTGTCTGTTTATCTGTGTGTTAAAAATCGCATAACACTAAAACCACGTACCTAATTAAATTTGAACGACTGAAAATATTTTTATTGTCTGTTTCTTGTCTTTGTGTCATTAATTAATTACTCATTTTAAATTTGTTTCGTTTATTAATTATTTAAAATTTAGTATTTGTTTCCTTAATTCATCATTTTCAAGATTTTCTCTATCAAAAGATATTGCAATAAACAAAAGCTTTAGTTTTGTTTCAACGGGTGAAACCGCGGGGCTTATCTTATTATTTATTATTATTATTAATAATCTTGAGCCGTGATGGTCATTCGTTGTTCATATATTTTTTTAATTTTATTTGTAAAACACGCTGTTTGCACAATTTCGCAGGATATAAGAGATACCTATTTATGTTTGATGAATACGTTTCTTCTAGGTTACCCGTTCTCTATTATATAGTACGTACTTTATTTCGGGTAGTTGTACCTATGAGAAAAATAATGTACACGAAAATACTTTATATTGCATGATCTGGAATTTTAAAAAGTTTGGTTAAACTAAAATAAACATTCTATTCATCTATTATTATGTAATAAGGTAAAGGTGGCTGTACAAACCATGTCACATGGCTATAGAAACCACATGGTCAAGAGTTGTACAGTATTTGGAATTTTTTAATTCGTTATATAACAGAAACACAGGTGCCATAGATTATCAAGATTTCTCTTATTTCGCAGACCACCACGCTCTCAGATATGACTTAACTCCCGATGTTTTCCTCTATCGTAAAGCTGTGATAATGAATTTCACTACTTAATTAATTACGCACATATTTTTTGGAACAATCTGTGGAATACGAACCTCGAACCATACAGGAGGACAGGAGAACCATCTCTCTCTCTGTTTTTATTTTCACCCAAAACTAAATGAACAAGATATGGCCGAATTGTATATATATGTATTGTATATGGCAGAATTGTACATTGCGATGTGTACCGTAATATAACCGTAATATTTTCTGTGCCATTTCGAATGTATATGTGTCTGCAATGTTTGTCAGCGAATAAATGTTTTCTGATTCTGATTCTGATTAAATAAGTTCGTAGTTCTGTGACGATGCAAATATCTGAACACTGGTCTTTCATAACCCCGTATTACACGAATTAAATCGTAACCTTCGAAACCAGTAGTCACTGAAGCGGAATGAAAATATTTGCGGGTAAATTGGAAAGTATGTCAGTGTCGTTCAGGTTTCATCATTAGGACAAGTGGGTTAAGATGACACGACAAACATTAGGTATAGGTACACATCGCATGAGAATAAAGGGACCTAATATGAAATTTCCGTTTTGTGGATACAGCAGCAAGCGCGCGATTTTTAAATAAAATAAAATTTGTGTCTGTTTTTTTAACTAGACTCCATCAGTAGAAGGGTAATGTTTTTCGAGCGTATATTTATCTTTGTATGTATTTACCTAATATATATGGCCATTTCTTTGGCACGCACTGCAGCCGAACCGGCTTGACGGATTGTAACATATGACGTATCCTTGGAATAGTTTTTTACGAAATGAAACGAATGAAATAATTCTCCGTGAAACTGTTTTCGTTGTGGAATAACATACAAGCAGATAAGTTAAATAAAATAAAAAAAATCGCACATGAGCCGTCATTAAAAAAACAATTATTCGCCTGACTCCGTTCCTTCTATACTATAAGCAGACCGAGCAGCAACACTTGTTCCCATTAAACGCAATTTATAGAGCGGTAAAAAGGTCTCATATATTCACAGATACAGGTGGCGTTTTACACCTATTATTTGAATTAAATAATTCAACACAAATAATAATATATTTTATAAGTATTTTTAATTTGATTGCAATCTAAATTATGTATTGCTACTATACCAGGGTCATATAATTATAGAGGAGGTAAACAACTATTTTGAAGTGATTTCATATTATACATCTATTTCGTGATACTAAATTGTATTGAATCCGTAATAAAGTCAACAAAGTAAAAAACTGTTACTTTTTGTTTTATTTTTTAATAATAACATTAAGGAGTATAACTTTTTACGTTAGTACATAAATAAACACGTGTATTTTTTTTCTTAATTTAATACATCATGATTTGTATATTCTATGTCATACCAAAGGTATTCTTAGATATCTTCTAATGAACCATTATTTGTCGTATTCGCAGGGTATTCCCGAACTAGATGTGCCTGGCATCGAGCCATTGTCCCTAGGACAAATCGCGCTGGCCCGTGGCCCCCAGGGTGCAAAGTTGACCGCAGTCGTCAACGACGTGAAGGTGCGGGGCCCTAGCAACTTCATCATCGAGGAACTGAAGTGAGATCTTTTTATATTTTTATAAGATTTAAGTAACAGAGGAGCAAATAGTCCACTTGATGTTAAGTGGTCACTGCCGCCATAATAATAATAATAATAATTCATTTATTGCATTATTACAGGTACAATAGTTATTACGTTTTATTAAAATTCCTCTGTAATATACCAATTAGAGGCGTGCAAATTAAAATTCATAGTACAATTAATAATCATGAAAACATTTAACATTTATAATTTCAATATAATTATTTCGATAAATTATAACAGTCAATATTAAAAGTATTATAAATAAATAAATAAAGTCAGCATAATTTGTATATATATTATTATCATACATCTTTAAGCATTTTTGGACGGAATAGGGTTTCTGTTTGAAGTCAATCACAAATATGTTGTTATGCCTGAGGAATAACATGGTTGCCTCATATGCAAGTTGACCGGTAAACACACTCTTCTATTAAAAGCAACAAAAGCAAAAATGGTGTGGTATGTAGTGGTGGTACCTCGGAGGTCGAACCATACTCGTTTTACCGTTATGCTATCTAAGTACATAGTTCACTACACTTAAGTTGGAACGCCTCAGATAACTATGTCTTATTTTACTACCACACGCCATCAAACCATTACACAGAAGGGCGTAACACTGCTGTTATTAGGCAAAGAAGTATGGCGGTGGTGTGTTCCAAGTCGAACGTCTAACAACACCGGGGTACCAATGTCGAACAACAGAGGGGTACCTATAAAATACATGTTAGTCATTCTTCTAGTGAACAACAAGCAAAATGCTTACGTGGTTAATCTACTCATATGAATTGACGTGTGTTAATAATATAATTACGTACATAATTCGTATGACATAAGTGTGCATATTTTTTGGTCTAAAGACCGCAATACAAAGAACAGAATAATTGATAATGTCTAACGATAATTTTACTTAACATTTATTTTGCAAAAGTTGTTCACATGGTCGTTAATGGAAGTAGGATATTTAAAGTCGACGGTCCTCTCTGGAGATGCTGGAATGTTGCACACCACGTTGTTCGTTAGGCAGTAGATCACATAGTCATAAGTTTAGATTACTTTTGGTTTAGTTTAAGGTATTAATTTAAGGACTAACATAGGTTTAAGAATCAATTGTTTACTAACATCTTATTGTATGGAACATGTCTGAAATAAAGTTATTATTATCATTAAACAAAAACAAATCAAATCCGTTCAGTTTAATAATATTTGTGAATATTTGTTTATTTATATTTGCATAAATAACATTAGTAGTTAGAAGTAGCGTGGATTTTTTTAATTTGTGCTGTCAGTTATTACATTAATACAGTATATTTATAAAAATTGGTCACTATTATACAAAAAAACATTGCGTAGGAACATTTAAAATCGTATGTAAATGAATATTTATAAAGAACACAGATAAAGGTTTAGATCATCGTCAACCCATTATTGCTGGGCACGGGTCTTCTCTCGGAGAAAGAGAGAAAAATCAGTGGTGCGTAACTGGGATTCGAACCTCGGTACCCTCGATTGAGAGGCTGAGTTTCAACCATTAGGCATTTCTCAGTTTCAACCATTACGCAAGGATGAGATCACTTAATGCCAAATACTTAAGAAATAACCAAAAATTGTGTAAAATTCCAGGTCAGACTTGGACAACAATCGGTTTGACTTCAAGCTGTTGTTACCGCGGCTGGACTTTAACGGGAAGTACAAGATGGATATCCAGGTGTTGCTGCTCAGGCTCCAGGGAAGAGGGAACATCACCGGCCATTTTAGTACGTGTTTTTTTTCCTATAACATCAAAAATGACTTGAACAACTTTGAATTTTAAAGAATCTTTGTACGTTTCTTTTACTTTTTTAATACACACGAGAGTTTAATAGGGTAAACTGGTTAAATACGCCCTACTTTTTTATTTTGTTAAATTAATCACATTTAAAATCAAATTATATTAATTTATTAGGAACCATATGATACATAAACTAATCAGCCTCTTATTTTTTGGTCAGTCAGATAGTAATTCTAAATATTTTTTGACTTACGACAATTTTTCAAAACTATAGAAATAGGCGTATTCCCCAAGGGAACCGTGAAAAATGCCCCATAACAAAAATATCAATAATAATAATAATAAAGGAAAATCAACGTAATCTTTTAAAAAATATTACTTGTTTTGCTTCGGCACATTATAGCGGCCACACTTGTTACACAAATTACTATACATCGTACAATCTTCATGCTACCATTTTAATCTTCCAAGCATTTAACACAAGCATTTTCTTCAGTATCAGTCTGTTCTCTTGACGAAGTTATTTATCTTATTGAGATTCAGAAGAAAAAGAAGGTTGATGCTTTCTATTTTTTATTTTTCTCTGGTTTTTGTTTCCTATTCTGCTTTATTTTTGACTAAGTACTTTTTTTACTTCTTACTTTTTACATGATTCTCCGTTTGTTTGATTATATTTCATTCAGGTATTTGTTCATTCTCCTTCAGTTAAGTTTTCTTTGTCATGAAGTCAGGTGATGTAAATATTGTCGTCCTTTGTTTTCTACTTGCAGCTTGATATTGGGGTATTACTCCATGTAAGATGTCTTCAAAGGGTTCGACTTAGAATGCCATACTCCCTGTTGGCTTGATTGACTCTTAATCTAATCTCATCTAGATCCTCAACTATCCACGAAGCTTTGAATGTATTTCTTTTGTAGGGTCTACCCAAAATTCATATGTAAACAATAATTAAATGTCATAAAAAATGAGTCATATTTCACCTACAAAATCGGGGCGTATTT
>MOOZ01001719.1:0-15278 GCA_002930495.1 Cecropterus lyciades | reverse complement strand
AGATAGAACCTCTGTTCTATATGAAGTTGCTTACAGTCGTCCCTGGGCAGTTGTGCACTTACCATCAGATGGTACATGAACCTTATATAAAAAGTTTTTATTTTCATGCTTGCATAAGACCGATCTTACGTTTAAATATAAAAAATATGTACTTAGTAATTTTATTTTTTTTGGATTTACTTTTAGTAGTAGTAGTTTTAGTATTTTTTAAATTTGAAATACAAATTTAATATATCGGTAAACAGATTAATAATACGTGATATATCACTAACAATGATTTATAGATAATACTATTGATGATTATCACGTTATAAGATAAAAGATACTATATAAAAAGAAGTTTTTGAAATGTTTCCATTTCTTTTTGGTTACAACCGTCGAAACTTTTAAAATGTTAAGATTATTGTTTATATTTTTTGTACTAAATTATGTGAATAGTGCTCGTGACAAGAGTTTTATTAATTGTAAGTACATTTTAACATAATATAATATCTGTAATAATTTAATACATTTATAGTTACTAGAAACTAGAAAGACGGAAGCAACATCCGCTATATTTTCATTTAAAAAATCCGTATCAATTCATTATTGTCCCACTGCTGATGCTGGGCAGGACTATCCTCTCAGAGTAAAAGGAATGTAGGTCATAGTACAAATTAATATATTACTAAAAATAATAATATAAGTAATCAAGGTAAATGTTAAATAAGAGTCATTACTTTAATATATATATATATTTTATTAATAATAATACTTCATTTGTAAATTGATTACTTGACATTTGATAGGTATAAGGTACAGTTGTAATGAAATTGTTAGAAATTAACGGTATTAACTAACTTTCTTTAACCATGATATAAAACATGTTTAAAGAAAGTTAGTTAATATATTTCACTCTAGCTGTTTTCCGTGAAATCAGTCGATTGGGTCATATTTACATGGTAAAAGTTAGCCCATATGTTAACTTTGGGTCATATTTACATGGTAAAAGGTAGCCCATATGTTAATTTAAGCCAAAAACTATCAGCGTGCTAAAGATAATCTAAATCCAATCAGTAGTTTTAGCATGAAAGAATAAAAAACAGCCATTCACGCTCACGAACTATTTTGTAACAGTATTATTAAGAACTTTTTGGCTTTAAAATGTAGTGTATATTTTTTTACTTAAAACATATTTTATTTCTATTCTAATTGACGAACTTTCTATTGCTGGTTCTTCGTTTTTGTCAGGGTTCTAATTGGGGTTTGTGCCTGTAACTGCGCCTGTCATGTCGGTTACGCCCGCGCGTGTTCATGATCGGATAGGCTGTTGATGTTAATATTCTTGATTTTATTCCCAAGACGTCTTCTACGAAATCTACGGGAATGGAGAGGGTGGTATTTAGGCGGAGGGTGGTATTTGCCAACCGCACTATAATATATAGTATTGTACTATATTTCGGATCTACGGGTCTGCAGATAGTATCTGCGTTCTATTGAATAAATAATGCAAAAATACTATATTTTCGACACCGAAATCTAACAAATAAATCCGTTAGTTCCAAATCTAAGGTTTACTAAAGCGTATTTACATTAATTTTCAAGGAAGCAAAGCAAAAAGCAAAGTGCAAGATAGTATAGATTTATTACAATACGTATATTTTTATCTACATAACACGTAGATAAAAATATACGTTAATTTTGTCCATAAAATTTTATATGTTTTATATGTATACTGTATTTATATAGCTTACTTTGTAAAATACTTATTTATATTTTGTCGACGAAATGTTGGCAACCCTAGTGGTAGTATTCATACACCACACGACACAATCAGTTTAATTGTATAACTTATAATTTAATAGTTGGCGGATTCACATGTCCCCGAGAGGACAAGGCGATGGGGCGCTGTCTTCGAGACGCGCTCAATATTTATATACCTCAGCTGACAGATGGTACAAATTAATATTATATTTTAATATCCATATAGTCTCTATACAGTAGTATATTTTTTACTTAAAATAATTCACGTGACTTTAACGAGTATACAATCCACCTACAGGTAAGTCGCCCGAAGTCTGTAACCAACTCCAAATAAGATCAGAGTTTGCCTAAGGTTGACTACGGCTGCATTGCTATTCCTGAGGACTAAGTTGGAACGCCTCGGAGAAGTTGCGTTTTAAGGGATAGTAGAACTTCGATTTATTTCAATTCAGAATAGATTGACAAAGATTCTGAAATGAAATACTAAAACATTTTAAACCGATTTAAAATTTGTGTACACGAATTATTCAGATGCATGCATGTACGTACGAAGATTGCTTGGTTCCAGAACCAGATTCAATTCTCATCTAGCCATATATCTTAATAGTTAACTTACGTTCATAATTTAATTTGAATTTATTTACATCTAACCTATTCGGGCTTATTGTGTTATACAAAATAATTTACTATCTTTTTGTGATACACGCAGGGTTGCCAGAATACGGCGTGCCACCTTGTGAGCCGCTGTTGATACCAACCCTTACGATCAAGCAGGTATCTGGACCTGTCTCCATTACATCATCCTTCAGTGACGTCACCGTCCGAGGTCCATCTACCATGCGCGTCAAAGATGTCAAGTAAGTTTTGTACTCTGATTAGTTAACTCAGCAAAATACGCAAATCTACCTTCGGAGACTTATTAAAATCAGTCTTGCCCGAGGTTGATTACGGCATTATTATACCTTAGGATTAAGTTGCCGTGTCGAATACGCAGGGGATACGGGGTTCGATTTCCACTGTGACAGTAATCTAAATATTTTTAATTCGTTTGACGGTTGTCTATGTTATTAGGAGTAATTTAAACTCAATTTTCCAAAATGTTGAGTTGGGTGCCTTTTGTTCTCATGGTGTAATTAGCGTTTTGGGAATACATTTTTGGTGTACCATCTTTGTGGCACCCACAACTTAGTCATATAGAAAACGTCTAACCACCATTTATAATAATAAATAATTGAAAACTAAGTTAGTAGGCCTCATCATTATTTTATTAATCTTTTATTCTATCAGTTATTTATACATTATTAGTCGTACACACACACGCGCAAGCACACACACACACACATACACACGTTAGTGATGTGGCAACTATCTATATATAAAATAAATAAAATAATATCCATAATTGGCTGTATGTTTAGTCTGTAAGATTTGTGTTGTTTTTTTTTAATTTAAGAGCTGTGGATTTGGTGTTAATAAATAAATAAATCATCTTTTCATACATATCAAACTTAAACTTAGCAATGCAAAAACTGTTTTACAAACAGCATTAGATAACATTCCTGTTGTATATAGAGCTTGTTATAGTAATCCCTGATCGATAATGACCACTTATCATACGACAAACTGCGTGTTCCTACTTCAACCTAAGAAATAGAACCTACTCAGAAGAAAAGGTTCATAATGATATTTTAATAGATAAGCGAGTAAATAAAATGTTAGATGACGTTGACAAAACATCATTTTAGAAGTCTTAAAGTATTGAAATTAATTTCGGAGATTAATAAATTTCAGAGTGAATTCGAAGAAACATGAAATTTTGGTGACCTTGTACATCCCCGAGCTTCGTATGAAGGGTGACTATAAACTGATGGGCAAGCTGTTGATGTTACCTATAGACGGACAAGGACGTTTTACTGCTAAATATGGTAATGCATTTATTTAATAATTCAATTAAATCTTTCTTTATAAAGTTTAGTTAAATATTTCTTTTCGTAAAAGTTCGATTCAAATGGTGAAACCACTTGTTCCTGAACTCCTGAAACCTCCACCGAATATAAATTCTGCCACTTTACCTGACAAAGGGTTAGGATAGCCATTTAATTTAATACTATGTTTATTAACAGCAAAATTACATTCTATATATCTTACTATAATTCTATTGACTATATATTGTCCACTTCTCTCTATTTCGTTCGACTTTTTGTTTTATCTATCCTAAAATACGAGTATGTGACTTAGAAAAAAAACTTTTTCCTTAATAATAATATGTTTACAAAAACCCAATTTAGTGGCCAAATTGTATATTTTGAAATAATATGTCTATTTCCTACAGTGTCTATGTACAAATAAAGGTATTATTATTGTATCATTCTATACATGTAGGCCTGTTGTTTTAGGTGAGATCGATGCCAAAGTATCAGTAGCTCTAGGAAGACGACCTCGGGAGAATTCAGTTGATGCTCTCAGTTGTGAAAACCTTAGCGTCAAATTCCATATTGGTTATGGTTCATTGGACTTGGAGAATTTGTTTGAGGAGGACGACGAATTAAGTGAGTAAATAAAATTATATCTTAAACACTCATTTTTATACCTAATCGGACCCTGTTGGATCTTTTGAATCAGTACTGAGAATAGATCTTCATTAATAGCCGTTTTAGGCTTGCTGGCCAAGTTTACACTATTTCGAAAATATTACAAAATTTTCTGTTTCAGCAAAATTTTCGGTTTAAAGCAAATAATTTGCTTGGCTAATGAGAATAATTGTTTATGCTAAATGAATAACAATTATCATTTGCTTTAACGATTTATCAAATGTGTACATATTTACTTTGTTATATGTCAATAATATGTCATATATCTGTTATATGTCCTTTGTAACATTTACATGTGCATAACCATTTTTAAATCTGTATCAAGATTAACATGAACTAATAAAATTAATATCAGAGGTTTTGGGTAGCTTCTTAGCTTCATAATAACAATACATATTGTAACATGGATATTTTTACAACAGCGTTAAACAGTCTATTATTATAATTATTTATAGCATTTAGAATTAAATATCAAACAAAGTTTTTAAGGGTAATTTTATAGTAGACTCACTTGCAAGAATATACGCTGCCTAATCAAGAATGATTTTCATATGTCTATTTTTTAGATACCACAGTAAACAAATTTTTGAATGACAACTGGCAAAAACTAATCGACGAATTTCAAACGCCATTGGAGAGTGCTTTACGGGAGTTCTTGAAACCTCTAGCTGACCATGCGTTTGGTACTTTGAATGCTGATGACATACTTTTGTAATCATGAACTTTGTAAAAAAATAAACGAAAGTTTGTACCTATCACAGGCTTATTTTAGGATGTGTAATATTTATTTTAAGAATAGTTTTTTCGTATTTATGTATAGCTTAAGTTGGTAGAAAATAAAATTTAAATATTTATGCGTTTTAAATTTCCTTTTTTATCTTTAATTATAAAAGGTAAATATTATGGAAAATTAATGAAAAATTTAATAGTAAAAGTGAAGTATGTTGTTTTACAAGTATTACAAATTCCTTATCCTTATTGTTTATTTCATAATTGTATAAAAGTAAAACGATATTAGGAGTACTGTGTATCGTTTAATCGTTCTTATTCATTACATTTTGTATATCAACTATTTTATTAAATTAAGTAAACATCACAATCTTCATAAACTTAACTAGATTGACACTGCACCTATAATTTGTAAGAAGTAAGATTACAAATTAAATTTCTAAATAAATAATAAAGCTTAAAATTAAAGAGAAATTTCATTTTCGGATGATTCTCCATGATTATATAACACGTGTAAGAAATAATAAGGAAATAGACGAATCACTGGGAAATATTAACGAAAACTGACTGTTATATATTTCAACATTTCCGAAATATTCGCGTTATGAGGGACAGGGGAATTCACATATTTTTTTCTTCTTTGTAAGTGAACATACTATCTTAGATGATATTACAATAGGCGGAGGAGAAGCTGAAACCAAGACGGATTTTTTCCATTTTATGCCTTGAGGCTATAACGTAACTTACGAAGGTACTAGAACTTATATTTTTATAGTGAGACTAATAACACAAGCTACGATTCCATGAAAATATTCTTGGCAACAAATATCATCCCACAAGGTATTGCACTAGGACCGTTGACATTCCCGAGTAGGAATTCTGGTACAATATTCTACAAGACAATTGTATCACTGTATTACTATTACTCAAACTATCGGCGGCCAATCTATTTTTAAAAATAAAATAAGAGTCTGTCTGTTTATTTGCCCGGGTTCATCCTCAAAAAGCCGATTTTGATAAGATTTTCATTGGTAGGTAGAAGACTTTTCGTAGATTGTTTCAGATAATTTATTTTCAAAATTAGCACAGCTTTTTGACAAGGTTTTTCCAGAAAAGTGAGTATCGTGTAACAAAAGCTCCTGTAGAAATTGGGTCCAAAATGACGGATTTTACTATCAGACGTGTCACGTGGCTTTAAATGTTCATTAGTTTTTACTTTTCAAAACAGACAAAGTGATTTTTTGTCTGAAATATTTGCACTGTTCGTTGTACTTTAAGCTCATACTTTAACTCAACCAGTCTTAATAATACACTGTTTACGGCTTGAGCCATACATCGATGGGGATCTTTTCGAAGGCGGAGTTGAGAAAGACTCTGAAGTGCTTAGCGATGGATGCTGAGGCGGCTGGTCGCATCTCGTCGATTATCTCTGCTGCATTATTGTTTAGGAACTGGTTCATTGCTTCACCTGTAACGATGACGTGGTATTGTAAAAATACCGGAAATTTATATTTATATATGTTATTATTTACGTGGTTTATAAATTTTACTTTACTTTAAATAAATTTTACTGTTTTTAGCATTTAGTATACAATCATGCAGTCTGCATGATGGTAAGTGTTCACTGCTCTCTATGCTCCTGATTAACAAGGTGGTCGCTTCATATGAAACTAAGCCGTAGTGTAATAATGGTGGCCTTTCGTTTGTAAATACTTAATGTTGATTAGAGAGAAGGCCATGGCTACGAGCCACATGTCTTGGGCGGCAAAATTTACTTTTTTGTATGGTATAACTGGTATTTCCTGTTGGTAAAACATTGAAACTCAACTTGCGCCCCCGGGCGGCAAATTACAGGGGTCTTTTTTTTGATCGACAATTTGGTCAATTTAGGCAATCAAATTTGGCCCCGGGCAGCATGAATCCACGCTTCGACAATGCCTTTGGCGGAGGCTGGCGCAACAAGGCATCAATCAAAGGCTTCAGATTCTTAGCTCCTATTGGATGTACAACATAAATACTAACATAATATTTTAACGTACCAATAATACTGCCATGGTTCACAGTATCCCTGACTTTGAACCTGGAGTTCTTGAGTTTGAAGTCGACCACCATGCGCTCCGCGGTCATGTACTTCACGGAGTCTCTCATCAACTCCTTGCCGAAGATCTTCGCGATGGCCACTACGTCCGCTGCAAGTTAGGCAATGGAAACTAAGAAACATTATGTTAATTTATTTGGTATCAACTTATTATGAAAGGTTGAATAAATATGTTTACTACTTATAATGGTTAGCGTTGTAATCTTAAATACATTTTTATTTTTGACACCTACTCTAAAATATTTTTTGTTCATAGTCGAAAATTGATGATACATATTTTTGGATTTTCTGGCCTAAGGTCTACCAACTATCGTGAATAAAATATATTTAGTCAAGAAACTCAAACACTTGATTTACTCGCAACGCTACAAACGGATAAAATGAAACATTACTAAAATGGATAAGTTCAAGTTTAATTAAAATTTACAATACATGTATTGTAGATTTTAATGAATTAATAAATTTGAACAACAGTTATATTATTTACAAAATATTTTGTAAGCAAGGCTATTTATTATAGAAGTGAAGAAAAGACATTAAGATATATGTAGATGTATTAAGATATATATTAGTTGCATTAAAATTTCGCCTTGTTGGTCTTAAAAAAGAAAAATACATATTTTTTATTTTTATACGCATTTATTTTATATTTTTACTATTTTCCTTTCTAGTGATAGAAAATAAAAAGCTAAAAATAAAATGTATATGGGCTTATATGTACATATTAACTCACCATCTCTCACGAATCTGCTTTGGTATTCAACGAAGCACTCTATTGTGTATATTTGTTTTATTGTTCACAATATAAAATGCTTCCGTTTGTTGCTGCCATGCATATAAATTGTCGGTTTTTTCCATGACTGAGAACTATAAGATTTGCTTTTATTTACTACAGATGTCAGAATTATTTGTTGTGATACTGTTTTGTTGTTTGAACGGACCATACTTCGAACAGATTTATATGAAGAATTTCGATTCAATTTTCCATAGCATCTATGATGTAGTAGACCTTACTGGTTATATATAACTTCAGGTCGTCAATAACCTTTCTACTTCAATTACAAATTCGCAAAAAGTGATATTTTCTTAGTATCAAAATTTTTAGTAATCTTAGCATCATCAACAAGCGTTGGTGATAATGTCTGGAATTATTCTGAATCATACAATCGACGTTTCTTTTATAAATTTACTTTGAGTTACTTAATTCTGTGTACTACTATTTTTAATACTTGTGGCGCCATCTCTTGTAGACTAGATGCTACTAATGTGACAATAAATTTAAAAGACAAGAAGGTACGACTAATAAAATTGATTATAAATGATAATAGTCGCATGAAGTAAATGTCGTAAGTACAACTAAAAGCCTAATCTAGCAGATGCGCAGGAACATTTTCCTACAAAATCACTCTGGATACAGCAATTCAGATTACTAACTAAATTCAGCCCAGAAGTCACCCTGCGACCTCACAGGGAACAGCAGCACTTGTCCGGAAACCTCGTAGCGGCCGGTCACCTCGATACGAGGTAGAATCAGCCCCATGTCGATACGCAGCTTACTCAGATCCGACCTGGAATAAAGATGATTTAGAATTTAACTTGTATAAGAGACACTTTTCAATCTATTAAAATGTAGAAGTAAAAATGACCATGTACTTGAAGGTAAATGGCCAATTCTGCAGATAAGATTAGTGTCTTATCTGCAAAGCTAAGGGATGACTTGTATAAGGATGTCTCTTTGTTTTACTAACGATGATGTCTCTTTGTTTTTAGAACACAAAAGAACTAAGAAAAAGGATTCTATCAATTTCAAGCACAAACATATAAAACACCACCTCACAATAGAAAATAAAGATAAAATAGAGTTAATAATTAGGCAGGTAAAGGGTATAAAATGATACTAACTTCCCAACGAATCAAATTAGAAGCTATAATTAAGTTACCCACTACTACTGAATAAGTATAACCTACTTGAAATAATAATGAAGTCTAATCTGAAGTCAATTGAAGACGTTAATACTCCCATGAAGGCTAAGCATTTATTTTACCTCCTATGAAACCTTTCAATATTTATTGTACACCATCAAAAAGGAATATGACTTCGTCTCAAAATAATATGTTTTTGTAAATGTATTCTTGTAAATACATTTATTATTTTGAGACGAAGACATTTATTTTTACAATAAACCTATTGTAAAATCAAGTTAAAGGCAACCTTAAAAGCATGCAAATACAAAAATACACGAAAATATTTGAAGAAGAACGAGACCTCATATTTATTTGCATAAGTACTGTACACGAAGACTTCCGCTTATTGGTTTATCTTATATTTTTAAGGAAAAAACATTCGGTTTAATAACTAAATAACAAAATTTGATACCTTAATGACTAAGATATGTACCTATCAAAGTTGAACTTAATAAAGAAAGAAATAAACAAAGAATCATAAATCTTCATAAATGCAGTTAAAAAAAATACAATAACCACATTATAGTTTACAAGAATTATATTGTAATTTAAAAGATAACGACTTAATTTGTGACAACGGTAATTTCTTGTTATTAGGGGAAGATAATGACAATAATTCAACTGAGTGCCTGCAATAATTTGAGACATTTTGCAAAGGTCACCGGAACTTTTTTACGATAAAAATCTTTTACTATTTAAGTACTTCTTCCTACAATTACGACGATTACGATTCCGGTAGTCCGTGCCATATCGTTAGATTCATTTATAAAAAATGTGAGACATGTCCCTACTAGATTTGATTGAAACCCATAAAACGGTATTATGTATTATCTGGACTTATATTAAACTCCTGTTTAGTATCTTTTTATACACTTTTATTTTAACATATATAGTTTAACTAATTAAACTATATATGCTAAAACTAGTTACTATTAATAGTATCAGTAGTAGTAGTAGAATAGTAGATACTACTAATAGTATCTACATCGTTTTATTTATCAGGCTGAAGTAACAAACGAGCATTCAGTCCATCTGATGGTAAGTGGTAACTACCGCACATGGACATCTGTAAGCAACTTCAAATAGAACAGGGGTTCTATATGAAGTCGATCAGATGCGTTGCCACTCCTGAGGACTAAGATGGTCGCCTCATATACATATAAGTGAACCGGCAACCACACTCTTCCACCGAAACGCAAGAACTGCGCGTAAGAAATAGGTGTGGCGTTGGTACTTCAACAGTCGAACTACACTGGTTCTACTACCTGGGAAAAACATGACATCTATATTATTATTAGTTATTATCGCTCCTAAATTGAATATTTCCATATAACTACAAGGTACACACTTTTCTGTTAAGTTGTCTGGAAGAAATCTCTTTTGCGGAAATAACACTGCTTGTCGTTTTGAGTGACCTGTATTTCGAAAGTATTTTGGCATCTACAATAAGTTTAATTTATATTGTGTTCTTACGGTTATATAATATCGCATATACTTTACTCTGTATATCAAATATACATTTCTACACCTATTAGCTTACAGTCCAACACAGATCTAATGCAACATGACCTATATTGCTTACTCCATTCTCCTTTCAAAACCTTCCTTGCATGTACCGTCTAGAAACGTTTTAGAATCATTAGATAGTTATCTTAAACCTTTTATTACAAACGGTAAATGACAATTGGCAATATTGACCAACTCGGTTGGCTGCAGATGATTGCGGATTGCCAAATGCTTCGCAATTTATAATAGAGGTACTCTTTTTAATCTACGGTTAATACACGAATTTTGTTGTTGTAAGTTATTCGAAAGGCAAGGAGTTATAAACGTAGACATCTATTGCTGTGTTTTTTATTTTAAATAGCAAACGAGCACGCGTGATAACCGTTAGAGGCCTATTTTTATTTTAGAAATAGCAAATGAACACTCGGATAACCATTAAGGGAGGCCTATTTTTATTTTAGAAATAGCAAATGTGCACGCGGGTAACCATTAAGGGAGGCCTATTTTTATTTTATAAATAGCAAATGAGTACGTGGATAACTATTAGGGGAGGCCTATTTTTATTTTAGAAATAGCAAATGAGCACGTGGATAAGTAGTATAGGTGGCCTATTTCCAACATTGAACCTCAATAACTGATGCGTACGCTGTCCATCGACGAAAAATAGCAACCTATAGATAGCAGTAATGGATATCAGTAACCCCAGATAGGACAGTCCTATGCGCTAAGCTGGAATGTGTCGTTTTATAGTTAGTATATTTCCCTGACTAACGGTGGACTTACGTATGGGTTCACCTTAACCTGTACCATATAGAGTTGGAAACAAACGTCCATAGGTGGCAGTGATCACTTCATCAGCATCAGTTGGACTGCTACTTTATTTTTTTTTTAAGAAAAACAAAAGTAATGCGTGAGGAAAACACTTTTACGACGTGACGACGATAACTTACCGAATCTTAGTAATGGTATAGTTACTAGGTCCAACAACAGTGATGTTACTAAACGCAGCGGTGACCCTCACGGGGCCAGCGTCATTTTCCATGACGAGACGATCGATGAAGAGGGGCTCCACTGGAGGCACGCCCAGGTCTGGCAACCCTCGCGCTAAGTAAGGCCGGAGGTGGTTGAACGAGTGCTTGATACAATTGTCGAGTTGAGGGTCGCTTCGGCTGCAGGGGAGGAGGTAATCGGCTGAAACGGAAAACGCAGAAATATTTTAAAAAACATATCTAGAAGAAATCTAGTAAATTGTATCGGCCTGCATACTTTATTTAATTATCAAGTGGTCAGGAAAAGAAAGGCCTTCGTTTTCATTACTCATAATGTCTTAATGATACATTTTGATACCTGATCAAAAAGTATGACTATTTGTATTATGCTTCCTACAATAAGTGTAAGGCTTAATTTTTCTGTGTAAAAATAATTTAAGAATTCTCAGAACTGAACACATTCCTAGTTTTTATTTAGTTCTCTTTCCGTTATAACTTTATCTTTATGTACATATATCCTCTAAATTGTAATAGTAACTTATTATTTATTTCTTTTATCATATATTTCATTATATCGTTTTGTTATTATCATCATCCACTGTTGTCGTTTTGTTTGTTTTCTTAATTGTTTATCTCGTATTAGTTATTTTTTTGTCAACTTCAGTGTCTCCTTCTCTCTTTTTAGGGTTCCGTCCCCAAAAATTAAAAACGGAACCCTATTACTAAGACTCTGCTCTGGGTCATACTCTGGTTCATACACTCTGTCTTTCGCCAGACTGTATGAACCATAATAGCAAGACAGAATATGTATTTCGGTTGTCACTATAACAAAGGTATTAAATAAATATTTAAGGGGTCTCCCATACAACTAACGTGACTTTTTTGCCGTTTTTTATTGATAATGGTACGGAACACTTGGCCGGTTCTTTCACTAATAATATGATTTGTAACTTTTAGCAAATAAATCATATCTTCGTACGACAGTGGTACATTGAATGCAAATGCAACGTTTGCCACAAAGTTTGATCAAACATTTCCCAAGCCATAGACAAGTATGCAAATGCCGCTATTGAGTGCAGTGCCGCCTAACGTTATGTAAAGGTGATGTTGCAAGATCACGTATGTCGTATCAAGGTGAAGTTGCGTGTGATTATGATTCAAATATTTGAAGTGAAAACTTTCCGTTTGCTGTTCGGTTTTGAATGATGGAATTGAAAATCGAAGTGGACATGTTTTGTTAGTTATTGTTGATGATTTTCACTATATTAATTGAACAGATTTTACGTTTAAATATTCATAATTTCGCTGAGATGGAATCTTCTTAAGTAAACAAATAACTTAAGAAAATATTACCTTATCATGATAAAGTTACAAGAAATATAGATATTTTTTATTCAAAAGTAATTTATACATATTAAATTAATAAAGCATATTGGTATCCTACACTTTTTGTAGTTGTGTGTTTACTTTTTGTTTGAAGTTTATAAAAATATTCCTTTACCCAAAAATAAGTATTTGGCCATCATAAATTATTCAGTTAGCTGTCTTGTGCATCGTAGTTAACATATATGGATCGTTGATGAAGCTGATCTCGTCTTACAAGTGCCCTTCAGGATAATTACTTTTACATAAACAATGTAAGTCATGTTCCATTATATTTTTCCAAAAGAATAATATTAAATTTATTTTATATGTATTATTTAAATATCTTACAAAACAATACAATAAGATACATTATTAATATTTATAAACTCAGAAATTGCACATTTCGTTGTTCTAGTTTTTAAGGTTCAATGCTCAAAGGGTGACTCCTACTCTACCTGTCCTACTAACAGTAACAATTATCAGTGCTTTACGGCGGTAGAAAACATCGAGGGATAACCTACACGCCTCAGAGTTCTTAAAAAATAAAATTCTTAAAGGAGTGTTGTTGTGTTTGTAACTATGAATATAAATATACAAAATTGATTACTGATCGATGTAGTTTTATTGGATTTTACATATTGAGTTACGCACGATGTATAGTGAGAAGTATATATCGTGACTTGAAGAATAATGACCAATGACATAAAAAGTTCACACTTTTTACGGTAGAGGCGCTGGATGAACTGCTCGTTCCGAAACTCATATACAATTAACTGATGTAACTAACAAATGTGAAGTCTACCAATTTGCACTTGGCCAGCGCTGTACACCACGGCCTGAAAGAGAAGAAGAGGAGGCCTAGAGAAGACCTGTGTTCAGCAGTGGGACAGTAATGGGTTGACAACAACCGTTTGACTACAAGTGCGAGTTTGACTCGCACTTGGACATTTTTTTTAACTCTTTTCAATATTCATTTTAAACGGTCAGGTTTATTCTGCAATAATTTGTTTTGTTAAATAGAAGAAAATGTCACGCATGAAATTTACGCCACGCGTAAAAAAATCGTTAACAAAAATACGCGATGTAACGTATAAATTATTCATATTTAATAAATAAACATCACCACACCCGTTTGTGAAATCGTACATTTAAAAAAACACGTCTTGAACTTGAACCAGACGCCATCTTGGACAGCAAAATCTTGCACAAGGTCACAGATTATATAAGCGTTATGTCGCTTACGAAATTGCCGAGACCCGAAAACCTACATCGAAAATGTACATTCATGGCAGAAATGATTTTACGAAACTAGTTTTCACTTCGCCTACTTGAGCAAATAGATTAATCAAGTTAATGAAAATTGGATAATTAGCTATTTATTTACACACTTTTAAAATTATGTTTGTATTAGTTTCTCTTGGCATTGGCATTTTTAATAATCGCTTTTACAGTCATAGCCCCACACTATGATTTGCCGACCCTATAAAAATAAAAAAATCCTTATTTCTCATGGTCCGGACTTCAGCTGTGAACGGCTGGATTTATTTCACTGATTAATTTCTATTTTATAATTGTCAGTAAAAGGTCCTTTAAAAATATTTTTAAGGAAGTTGCGTGAAAAATTACACTATAAAATTTTGTAATGTAAGCCTATGGTGCTTGACATAACTGTCAGTCCTATCAATTCGAATTTAATATTTATAATTATCACAGGACAAAGTCTAGCTTGTGCTCAATAGGAAGGTTCCAGCCACTGAATATATAATAGTATATGATATTATATGTATTAAGTTAAGTCTAACATAGTGAAAATTAGTACACAAATTCATACAACATACATAATTCGAAAAGAGTTTTATATAGATACTACACAGTTGTTATAATTGTTTTTTCGTCTCTGCATTAATTATATATAGTTAATTTAAAACACCAATTAAAGCGAAAAAGAGGTTTATTTGTCTAAACTGCATTCAAAAGAAATGACACATTTTTGATGTAATGTACACAATTAATGTTTTATTTTATTTAAATTTATGTATTTGTACCATCATTCCGATCCAGACGATTTAGTACGTATTAGTATTTAACGTGTTTTAGCGGTAAGAAAAACATCTAGGGGAGATTTTCTCGTATTAAGAAAAGGTTCTTACAGTCCTTCTTACAATCTCTTCAAGACATGTGAATCCTACCTATCCGCACTGGATCAGCGTGGTGGATCATGGAGAGGGTAGGTACACCCTATTCCTTAAAGAGGAGATTCGTGCCCAGATGTGACACAATATAAAAAACAAG
>MOOZ01001715.1:204225-216957 GCA_002930495.1 Cecropterus lyciades | reverse complement strand
AAATAATGAGTATGTGTGCGCGATACATATGTACGCACATACATGCAGTAAGAAATGCGGCGTCAACAATACCACCATGTACGATGTCTTAGCTCGTACAAAATGTATTAAGTAATCAAATTAATAATTTAATAGGAAAGAAAATGTATCAATTACTTACAACGTTCGAATAAGCTATCATACATTCTACTGCGGCCTATATCAACCCTTTGGACATCTACTGACAGGCACATAATACGAGCATTAATCTTTTTGATCTAAAAGAAGGTTAGGCTCTGCTTTTTATTATATTGGCCACATAGAATTATGTTATTTTCTTTTGAAAAGAACAGGGTAGAAAGGATTCCTGCCTTTTCGCGTGTTATCAACAAATATATCATCATTAACCCAAAAAATAATAATAACATTCCTGATTTAAAACTTGGGTTCATGTAGTCTTTATGTGCATATCAATAATATTAGAAAAACCCGATATATTTATAAATGTGAGCAGAAAATATGAATTAAAATATGAACTAAGTAACGGCTATTTTAAGTGTTTTTATAGAAACTTTTATAAAAAGGAATTAACAAATGACCTTGCAGTCCACCTGATGGTGAGTGGCCACTGAAGCTGAATATCTGTAATCAACTCCAAATAACATAAGTTAGAACGTTCAGATTAGATGTTCCTCAAACTAAGATACAGCAGCGCCTTATATCAGCAATGTTAAATTGCTGATATAAGGCTGGAATAGGTAGTCGAACCAGAAAGATTCTGCCTTTACATACATTTGATGAACAGTGTGATAAAACAAGGTTTGTCCGACGCGTTTGATCTTAGTCTCCGAAGGAGCAAAACATTCGTAACCGACTTCTGGGACGTCTTTTGTTTGCTCGTTTGCGAATTAAGCGTATAAGGATGCTCATTCACTCACACACTCACTCACTCACCTATTGACTAAACATCGCAGAGCCTAAACTACTGAAGATATAAACATGAAATTTTGACAAGTGGTTCTCCTTATGACGTAGACATCAGCTAAGAACGGATTTTCTGATATTTCACCCCAAAGAGAGTTAAATGTTGTATGTAAGTCCGCCAAATTTGATGCAATTTCAATGAAACTTAGGATTTAGGTTTGTAGTTTGATATAATGAAACATCGATTTCACCTTTTTTGAAAATCAACCCCTAAAGGGGTTTATTCGGAAATCCACCAACTTTGATGAAAATTCAACGAAACTTGATATTTGCCTTGCAAAAACACAAAAGCGTGCCCGTGGCCTCGTCACTTAAGGTACAGAGAAAGACAAGTTTAGTGTAACACGTATATTCTCTGTCACCCCGTCTGTCTAGAAGAGTACTTATAATACTGTTACATATCATATATTCTAGTTTTATGTAATAGAGGGTAATGTTTTTTGAGCGTATGTATGTATATATTCATGTATGTACCTATGTGTTTGTTTGTATGTATGTCCAGTTCTTTGACACGCCCTACACCCCAAACGGCTTAACGGATTGTTACGTATGACATATCATTAGAATCGTCTCAGTTTTGAGAATGACATAGGCAGTATAATTTTAAAAAATGCCGCCTGGAATTAGAGGAAAGGGGGGAGGAAGGTCGACTTTTTTACTATTACGACAATATGGGTATTAAATGAAAGTTTCTATATGAAGTTACTTATAGATGTCCATGGGCGGTAGTAACCACTTACCATCAGGTGCACTGCATCCTGGTTTGCTACTTAAGTCTGATAAAAAAAATGGTCATGTGCGAGTCAAACTAGCACACGGAGGGTACCATACCACTAAATATTCATTTCTTTGTATTTGTTATTACCTATTGTACTTTTGCCTATTAAATAACGTATTTTTCTATTACGGATATAAATAAATCGAGAACACTGACAAATATCGGTTCCTTGTATGGATATGTGAAAACACCCTTATTTTGAACCCGATTCTTAATTTTAGTAGCTTTTGTTATTGCGGCCATTATAAAACATATTGTGTAGTAAATTAATCAAGTATCAGTCTATTATGATTCAAAAGATAGTGCCTCGTGATAGACACACAGATGCTTAGTAATAGGCTTCGGTTTTTAACCTTTGCTTACAAAACTCTATAAAACTGATAATAGAAAATTAATACTCTGCTTATATTAAGCTGGACGAACGACTATTTTTCGATAAACAAATAAGCCTATATTTTAATGTTATTTAAATAAATGTAAACGTTTACCAAAAATATGTTTTTTGCGTTTGAAATAATTACATGTGATTTAATTTGTTTACAGTAATGTTTACATTATTTACCTTGTTTACATTTTTCCTTTACCGGAGCATGATTAATCCTGTCTCTTTACTTTGTCCCAAAAATGTTATCTTCATTGTATGATTCGTTTTGTGACATAAACAAAATAATAATATTTATTTTCCGCCTTTCATGCAAACATATTTGTATAATTTGTGTTATACCCACAGTTGTTTAGGAAAGATATTATTTATTCAAGCATTTAGTAAAAGACCGTTACTTAATTTTAACGTATATTTCGTGGTTTATTTTTATATTTATCGAAGTTCTACAGACTGAATGAAGATCTGTCGTATGCCAATTGCTGGAAATGGATCTCTCTCGATAGCTGGTAGAAGGCTTGAGCATACGACCCACGTAGTGGAGCGGCCACCATACCGGTTTGATACGCGGTGGATCCCGGGTTCGATCCCCGGCCAAACAAACATGAGTTTAGATTTATGTTCCGGGTCTGGGTGTTTGTGTATTTGTCTTGGTGTGTCCATGGCAACCACGAAATAGGAGAAAATCCTACTGTGGGGTTATAAGTGTAGAAAACGTTTTCGTTTTATACTTGACCATGGTGTTACAATGCGAATTGGTGAAAAAAATATGAACCAGTTGGTAACACTAATCAGATGTTTCCAAACTCCCCTAAAACCTCCACCGAGGTTTGATTATTTTTATTCAACGATCTCCATCCGAAAAAATATGGCCAAAAATATACCCTCCTCAGTATGGAACTGCGTATGAACTTCACTCACTACTGGTGTCCCATCTTATTCCCCATCACATCAGAAGTGACTTGATTTTGCAGATCAGTTATGATGTGCAAAATCAAGTTACCAGATTGTGTTGTCATTGGCGCTTGTTATGATGATTTTTATGTTTATATTTTGCATCCTTAACAGCCAAGAAACTTAATTTATAAGTATATATTATATAGATGAATAAATTTTACTGCTGTTACCGAAATTATTGTTAAACAACCCAAATTATACTAACAAAATATAAAGTGCTATTACTAAATAAAACTTTACGCAAATATAAATGTTAACATCAAAGTCCTTTGTAGGCTTTCTTAAGTACTGTATTTTAAGTTCTTCCTCAAAGAGACTAAACTATTTACGGAATATTAAATTGTATTCTTCATTATTTTTAAATTTTTATATTAGGGTATAACATAAATAAACAGTTTTTTGCAGAAATTACCAAACTAAGAAAATTGTAAAG
Source organism: Cecropterus lyciades (assembly GCA_002930495.1). Lineage (NCBI taxonomy): Eukaryota > Metazoa > Arthropoda > Insecta > Lepidoptera > Hesperiidae > Cecropterus > Cecropterus lyciades. Next base: position 213,444 of record MOOZ01001715.1, on the reverse strand, counting down.
TTAAAAGTAATAGTATTTCCCAGAAATTGCAAAAATGAGTAGATGTAGACATTAAGAGACAAATCAATTTTTTTTCATAGTATGGAAGTAGCAAACGAGCCTGTAGCCCACCTGATGGTAAGTGGCTACTGCCGCTCATGGATATCTGTAATCAACCCTAGGTAAGATCAAAGTCTCATCTAAGGTTAGCCACAGATGCGTTCTACCCTTGAGGACCAAGATGGAATGCCTCGGAAAAGTATGTCTCCCTTACTACACCCTTTAGACCCGAACGCAATAGCGCATAACACTGCTGTTATTAGGCAGAAATAGGTGTGGCGGTGGTGCTTCTGGAGTCGAACCACCGAAACACAAGAACTATTTCACGCTAGGAAAAGATGTGGCGGTGGTACCGATCGAACCATGCTCGTTGTGCAACAAACATACAACCATGCTTTTTACACCCTGCATTTTATCGTGTTAAATGTATACTTGAATGAACCATGGTTGTATTTTTATATATATACCACCATGTATTTATATACAAGCATGTTATATTATGCGCTAAATTTTGTATAAAACGTGCCTATAAATCCAATTTTATTGCTTGTTAATGAATTGGTACAATGTTCACGAATACAATGTCCATTGTTAGCGAAATAATAAATTATCAAAAGGAATTTTAAATATAAAATTATTTTAACATAAATTAACATATGTTAAAATAATTATCAAGCAGATTTATTTGATGTTCAAAGTATAATTAGCCATTAAGCTATTTTTCGGTACGAATACGTACACCATCCGTACAAAAATTGTCAAACTAGCTAAATTAGTAATTTGAAAGTTTTGTAATTATTTCTAAAGCAATACGTATAAGTTAGTTGAAGAAATGCATCGTGGGTTTATCTCAAATAAACGTGTGTTACGGTTGGACCACACAACGTCTCTTATAAAAAACCTTACAAAGCTTTGAAAATGCACCTCTTTTCGAAGGAAAGGATACATTTAACGTACATGACTCGCTCTGCATTCAAAATCAGGTTTTAGACTAGTTTACATTCAGCTATTGTTCCTATCTTTGTTAGTTCCGTCTACAAAAAAGACCAAAAAATGTAACTCAAGCTCAAAACGAATGTAAGAAACACTCATATGTCTCCCAGAATGCTAACAAAATGAAAAAAAATAAACATAAAAATGTAAGTGACGAACAGACAACCTCTTTCTTTTGGGAAGTCCGTTAAAATACTAGCTACGTACATATCTCATACTTAACTCATATTTTAAACATAGAACTTGTATGGTTTATTTATGAATATTTAATGTATATTTCGGTAGAAGATGGTGGATTCCAGTAAAGATACAAAAATATGGTTTCGGGTTCGATTCTCGACCAGACAGGAATTTTGATTTCTGTTCTGAGTCTTGGTGATTGTGTATTCGTCTTTGGGTTTCCATGGGACTTACGACATAAGATAATGAGTGTGAGAAATGTAGAAAATGTTAAAAAGTTATAACAATAAGTAAAAAATATAAACGACAATCACATCGAAATGTATTCTGTAGATATGAAAAACTTTAAGCTTTTACTGAAGTAACTTTTGCGAAAAATAAATGTTAATAGTAAATTGTGGGTAAAATACTCTGATATACTTGCTCTTCAGCCTCGTATGTAGAATTAGGCTTTCGCTGCTTTCTTAATATTTAGATGTCGCTTCTGACACTGCCACGACGATTCACAAAAATCATGCCTTATTCCTTTTAATCTTCTGGAAGAAACTTTTATCCAATATAGTAATATTTTTTCTTTTATTTAATTATGTCTTTTACCTGGCTGCTTCAGAAGGATTGTTTTTCGAGTGTATGTAGGTATATTTTATACCCATTTCTTTGGAACGCCTTATAGCCCAAACTGGTTAACGGATTGTGACATATCATTAAAATCGTTTCAGTTTGTAGAGGGGAATAGCCTATATAATTAAAAAAAAATACATTTATTATTTGTAATCATGTTTAAGTACGATAACGCGTACACCATACTTATTCCTAGCGTCAAGCAGTTCTTGCATTTTGATGTAAGGGTGTAGTTGTCGGCTTACTTTCTCATGAGGCGACGATCTTAGTCCTCGGAAGTAGTACCGCATTATAAATTGTGTTCTAACAGAACCCCTCTTCTATATGAAGTTGCTCACAAATGTAAAGGGTGGCATTTACCACTCAAAATTAGGTAAACTATTCTTTTGCTACTTTAAATTTATAGGACATTACAGAAATATGGGAAAACGTGTCTCTCGCGCTAATTAAGGAAAGTGTAACCAAAACAGTCGTACCTAAATTAAACCTAAAGCTTTACCGTACAGACATTATACAATCCTGGAAAAGTACAAACATAATACGGTCTGCATACGAAATGAGTCTTATAGTGCCTAGTTTACATTCAGCGTCGCTCCAGCTCTGCCACTTCTATTCACGACAACTACGGAACCTGCAAACCAACTTACGTTTGGTTTTTCGGGTACCGACAGTTCTAGTTCGTTGACTTCGTTTTTAGTATACCATACGAGTGTAGAAATAATGCTGACTACTTAGTGTTATCAATACAAAGCAATACGAATACTTCTCTATCGTCTGAGACAATCTAAGTAATCGATTTCCACACTTAAATAAATCAGAAAAATAATAGGGACTTGAACCAGAAAAAAACACAAAAAGGTAATTGGACATAGAATAGACACTTTATTATGTAAATCTTAGAAAGTTTGTGAGGATGTACATATGTTTGTTACTCTTTCACGCAATACTACTGATCGGATTTTGTTGAAATTTGGTACACAGATAGTTTATGACCGGGATTAACACATAGAATATTAAATATTATTTTAATACAATGTTACGAAGGCTGCTTTTATTTTGTATTGTATTTTGTAGTATACAAAATTTTCCTACATAAAGGATTTTTTGTTAAAAGCAGCATATTTTTTTATCCAAAAGTTTCAGTCTGAATTGGAATATCAAAGAAAATATTATGCATGTATAAAAAAATATATTCCGACGATTTATAAACAAAACAGCGAACTGGATGAATATGTTTACAGTACATTTGTCATATTTACATAAATTGGTATAAGCCGAATTGTAAATAACGATCCTTCGAGTACAACGCAAACTTAGCGTTTGTAGAGGTTCGTTGAACACATAACAATATACGGGAATTACTATGGACTAAGTTACAACGCTTTATATAATATGTAGGTCTGACTGAATGAGCTTCTTTAAATACACAAAAGGAACGGGAACATCAGCATAATTAAGCTCAAAACAGGTGTGGCTGTGATGTCGCTAAATTCAAAACGATTCTTATTTTAAATCTAAAAATATCCAACTGCCTAACAAGATTTTCTCTCAGAATAAGTAGCGTAGGCTTTTTTGAATTAAAAACGCAAAGTACGATGCATTCAACATGATAGTAAGTGGACACTGCCGTCAATGGAAATTTGTAATTAACACCAGATAAGACCAGAGTTTTAGTTGAGGCAGGGTAAAGATGCGCTGCTACCCCTAAGGAATAAGCTCGAAAGCTTCTAATAACTACGACTCCCTTACCACACCTTTCATAGTAGAGCAACGCTTAACATTTCTGTTATTAAATCTAAATGGGTTTAGCGGTTGTTTCATTTTCCTTTAGGCTCGCTGAGTACGGGATAAAAGGCCTTGCACACCTTTGAAAAAATCAGGTGTCTAGATTTCCTTCTTTACTTTATGTTTAGCGTTACATCCATTGTCAGTGGTCATTAGTGTCTAATATCTAAAAAAAATATGTATTTACGTGGTCTTTTACAAATATTAGATAAACATAAAAATAAAATAAACGCTTTCTACTCACAGCCCCACAGTAGGATTTTCTCGTATGTCGTGGGTGCCATGGTCACACAAAGACGAATACACAAACACTCAGACTCAGAACAGAAATCTAAACTCATCATTCAGATATCTGTCTGGCCGGAGATCGAACCCGGGACCCACTGCGTGTCAGACCGGCATGGTGGACCGGCGGGTCGTTGTATATATACCTAAAATTGGAATCCCAGGATCGCTATCGTGAGTGAAATTCATGTTTTAGAAATAGATCTTTTTCAAGGTGGTAGAACGTATTTAGTTCAACGGATGAGGTGTAGCGGTAGTACGCTACACCTATTCCTAGCGGTCCTTAGGCTTCAGTGGATTGTTGTGGTTGCCGGCTCATTTTCATCTGAGGCGACCATCCTAAACCTCGGGAGTAGCAATGCATCTGTGATTGACTTCAGATTGAACCTTACTCCATATAAAGTATTTTACAGATGTCCATGGTCATTTACTGTCAGGTGGACTGTATACTCGTTTCTAATAAGGTCTACGAAATTTTAAGTACCGTAAGTTCAATTTATCAAAACATAGAAGAAACTTTTCTCCAGTGTTACTTGCTATAGTATATTATTTTCACTCTAAAATATACTTATGAATGTCAGGTTGAGTGCGTTAATTGCTTTCTTCTGAGGCTTTGGTTACAAACACGCAATCTCCTCATTAGACGGTGTTTCTCAAAGGCGTTCTAATTTGACAGTTTCAGTACAAACGCTTTATGAATTACTTAACTTGGTTTCAACAGATTTCAGCGTTTTAACGCAAGGCTTTCAAAATATTGTAATTTAATTTGTGCGGCGAAACGGTAATTAATTAATTTTATGAGGTTTTCTAACGAAAATACACACATTTTTGATGTGTTATTTCCTTTGCGGTTCGACTACGGACATCGCCACACCTATTTCTGTGATTTATGATAGCAGTGTTAAATGTTTTTGTGTTATAGATTGAAAGGTGTGGTAAGGAAAACACGCATAGAAAACATTCCAAATTATTCCTCAGTTGTAGCGACGCATCTGTGACTGACTTACGTAAAACTTTTATCTTATTTGGCATTCATTACCGTTGACTTCCGGCGGTAGTGATAACTTATTACCATAAGGTTGAGGTCATGCTCATTTACGAAACTTCATGCAACATGCACGAAATGCAATTTTCATAACTAAACCTATATTTTTATAATGAATGATCCAATAATTATACAAGTCTTCGAGCACGCTCCATTACTTTCAAACCACCCTTTATCCTAAAAGGCTTTTATACATCTGGCTTAATTTTTGCAAAAAATGTCTGTCCAAAAATTTTAACGAAATTTCAACACAGATGTTTCAAGGGATGATGTTTGAAAGGGACTTTTGCCCTTTTACCTTCAAAGTATAATCCTAAGAGTTCATAATCTCAATTTTCAGCGTAACTACGTCCAATTTGAGCTGAAGATCTCTTTGTGACTTTAAAAGTTCAAGGGAGTATTTTTCTACTGAACTGGTACAATAAAAAAAAAAAACTCAACCAAACTTGGCCAAACCAAAGTGAATCTTTTGCTCGCAGCGGAATGATATCATTACGTATGTATAAAGGATATGTGTATGTGTATTTATATATGCATATATAATATTTTCTCCATATTGTTATGAGAAAAAACCTACCTCCCTTTTTTATTCACCTAGGTTGTTCTGCTAATTTGGACTAATCCAGTGAACCCTCATAAGTTAATTTAGTATATTTGTTTATGCACAATATCGAGTCAAAGAAATAGTCATTGGATAAAAAAGGAATCAGTTACTATTAAAATTATTTTCACGCCAAGAATTTTCAAAGTTGTTCGAAAGTAAATATCTTTTAAATCATGGCTGAGTCATTACTTTCCACTATTAAAGGCCTTAAACCGAGGTCTTTGATCTGTATCGGGACTAATGGACCTGAAGAAGATAACACGCAAAGTGGTGCCAAGTAAATTTGAGTAGAAAAAAGCTGAATAGAATTCATAATGTAATACCTATAATAGTGTGTCCAGGCAACGTCTAAATCTTTTTGCACATTCTTCTGCAAAAAGTTTTAGATTTTGAGGATAGGGTCACCCATCGGATTCAGATGTATTCTCACTTACAAGCTAACTAAAGGTCGTAGAACTCTTTGGGGTTCGACTCCAGGTGTACCACCGCCACACCTACTTCGACGACCCACGTGGTGGAGCGGTTACCATACCGTTCTGACACGCAGTGATGGGTTCGATCCCCGGCCAGACAGACATTTGAATGATGAGTTTAGATTTCTGTTCTGGGTCCTTGTGTTTGTGTATTCGTCTTTGTGTATCCATGGCACCCACGACACAGGAGAAAATCCTACTGTGGGTTATAGAAAGCGTTTATATTATGTTTATTTCTGCTTAATAATAACAGTGTTAAGCGCTGCTGTCTTTTGGTTGTAGGGTGTAGTCAGGGAGACATACTTAGCCAAGGCGTTCCAACTTAGTCCTCAGGTATGACTCAAATCTTATCTGGGGTTGATTACAGAAGTCATGGGCAGCAGTGGCCACTTATCGTTAAGTGGACTACATGTTCGTTTGCTACTTTATTATTATAAAAAGAAGCATGAACCAATCCTATACATACATATTCTCACGGAATTTGAGTTTAACTGATTTATACGGTTTGGAGATTATCGTGTATATACACCAACCAGGCTTTCAGATAATGAGTTCTATTAATATTAGTAAATGACTTTAAAATATATTTCCTAAAATCCAGTGTTTCATGATAATTAGCTTGAGTAGTCAATTTCGGTATTAATGCGTCAATGACATGAAACACAAAAATGTAGAGTACTCAACTCTACATTATTGTAGTGTGTTGACGTATTTGTAATTAAATTCAATATTTTAATACGAATAATACATACGGTAACTTTTATTTATGCGTTTGTAAAATGTGTATTATTTTTCCAACAATTAAATGTTACTTAAATTTATTTTATGATACAATAACTCCATCATAAATCGACACACGATAGTTTGGAATTGGCCAGTAATTAGGGCGTTCACCCAAAAACGAAATGCCCGAGCAATTCAGCTAGTTGCGCCCGATTACGTATTCAATTAGAAAATCGGTGTTTTATGCCGAGTTGAAATGAGTGTAGCGGACTGAATTCTAAATTAAGGGTTAGAGATTTAATGAAGGGTAATATTACGTATTCAGGATAATCCGAAATGGATGTAATGTGATGTTTGTTACAAGTATGAAGATCGTTATGTCAGTATAATCTCAGGATTAGACTATTTGATGTTGGAACTTATGAATTATCTAAACGAATTTCTGGTGCTATAACATAGAAGAGCCTTTGGTAGTCGAATCTCTATGAGTTATTACGCGGCTATTCTATTACTTATTCACGCGGCTCCGCTTGATTCGGTCACGTTTACCACGATATCCTTAATACGTAAACTATCTGTGTACAAATTTTCAGCAAAACCCAATCAGTTGTTTTTGCGTAAAAAGTGACAAACATAAATACATCGTCACAAACTTTCGGCTTTATAATATTTTTAAGAGATTTATATACTACCCTCAATCTCATTTTTATTTGTTTTACTAACAAATGTTTCTGAATTGGTCCACAATTGGGAGAGTCAGACTGAAATCACTAAAAGAGTGATTCTGCTTTAAGCCAATTACAAATTCAATTAGAAAATCTTTGTTTTATGTTTCCAAGTTGAAATTACTGTTGGAGGCTGAATATTTAAATAAATTGGTGTTAATAACAAGAGATTTAACGTGAAGATACGTACCCAAAATAATTCAGTGTTTTATAAGTAAGGTATGTGTTTCACGGGAACGCAATAGAGAGAATGTTTTTTAGACTGCCTGAAGGTTGACTGGCAGAGAATGCTTATAGCATTAAGTCAACCTTTGTACACGAAATTGTTTTGTAAGGTACATAAAGAATAAATAAATAAATAAATGTTGTGAATTTTTATTTAAAAATGATTATTTAATTTTATATTAATTTGAAATTGTAAGTCACTTTATTAAATGATTAATTTTCAAGCTGTGTCTTTAATGCTGGAAGATATTTGAAAATATGTAACACAAAGGAGATAAAACTCTTTATAGTACTACTCTATCACTACCCCCACACTTCTTATTACAATAGTGTGAAGCGCTGCTGTGTTTTGGTTAGATGGGTGTGGTTAGGAAGTCATGCTTATCTGAAGCATTTCAATATAGACGTCAGGACTAGCAACTCATCAGTGGCCCATCGCAGGCATGATCCCTAACTTATCTGTGCTCGATTAGATAACTATGTCCATCGGCGACAGTGGCCACTCACCATGGGATAGCATGCTCGTTTGCTACACCTAAAATAAAAAATGCCACTAAAATATATGCTTACAATACAACAATTTGAATTTTTTGATCAATAAAATTAACCAAATTATCTATCACTCTCTATCATCTATCTGTCACTATGTGTCACTTTCGATAGATTAATGTTTCAATATTTGTAATAAGAAGAAGATCTTTACCCACTAGTGAAACATATCTCCAAATGGTTCCAAATACAAGTATCCATCCATTCAAAGTAATTGAGAAAATGTGATTATGAAAACAAGTTCGAATTTGAAAAATTAGAATAATGATACATTTTCCATTTTCTATTAATTTTTATTTCATCAGATTTTTGTTGTTTGCTGGTAAAAACAAAAAAATCTGTTGAAATACAAACAAGATATATGTACCCAAATCGATTTTTTTGTCTATGAAATACAAAAAAGAAATATGTACCTTTTCGACTGTTTTGTCTATTTATTTGAAGATACACAGCTGATGTATATAGCGACTATAATAAAGATAAGATATCAAACGTAAGTTAAAATTATAATAGCGTTCCGCTAAAAGCCTCGTCACAGTTGTGGTTTAAGTAAGGCTTTAGTTTGCTTTCTAGTGACGCTTACTCCGTAATTAAAGTTTCATATTGAATCCTATCTGAACGCAATAATTCTGAGATTAAACGAAATTGTACGTTTTATTAGTATGCAGGAGTAGTACAAAGGGTTCAAATGCCTTTTTAATACTGGGCTTTGTTGGGTTTTATTACTATAAATAAATTAAATTTTTGCTTTCGAAATGTCAATAAAGCGTCGTATATATGTAAAACATTGAACTTGTTAGATACGTGCCGTTGCAGACATTTTTTTCTGTACAAAATGTTTGTCGGCAGTGGTGGTAATGTCAATGAAATATATACACACACACGCTTTCTACACTCATAGCCCCACAGTAGGATTTTCTCCTGTGTCGTGGGTGCCATGGACACACAAAGACGAATACACAAACACCCAGA
>MOOZ01001715.1:184011-196438 GCA_002930495.1 Cecropterus lyciades | reverse complement strand
GATTCTATGAGAATCCAGCCTTAGTTTTTTTTTAGTGTACTTCCTGGTACACATTGTAGATACATTTCGTTTTTCCTACATATAGTAGAATTTGGGTATACATTTGTTGTTTGTTTTCTTTTTTTTGTACCCATATATATATTATCGAGATAACAGATGAGTTGCAGTCCACCGGACGGTAAATGGTCACCACCGCCCATGGACATCTGTGATCAACCCTAGATAAGATTAGAATTCTATGGTCGACCATTATAAATTACATTGCTACTCCGGAGAACTAAGTTGGAACGCCTCGAACAAATATGTCTCCCTTACCGTACCTTTTAAACAAGAGCATAGAAACGCTGAACACTGCTTTTATATTACACAGAAAAAGGTGTGGTAGATGTGCTGCCGGAGTCGAACTACAAAGGGTCCTATCACTTTTAAAAATGATATTAACAAAAATGTTAGATTTGTTTCTTTGAGGGGTTGACACATCTTCTGTGTGCGTGTTTGTTACATTCACGCAAGAACTACTTGTCAGATTTAGCTGTACTTTGGCACACAAATAGTTTATGACCTGGATTAACACATATGATACTCATGACTGTGGGAAACGTGATCTAAGCGGGCGGAGCTGTAGGAATAAGCTGGTCTTAAATATTTTGAGAATAGTGGTTTATACTTATATAACCTTTTTTACTTATATAATCTATAATCCTTTTTTATAGTATGTAAGTAGCAAACGAGCATACAGACCAGGCTGCATTGTAAGTGGCTACTGCCACCCATGGACATCTGTAATCAACCCTAGGTAAGATCAAAGTCTCACCTAAAGTTAGCCACAGATGCGTTGCTACCTCTGAGGACTAAGATGGAATGCCTCGGAAAAGTATGTCTCCCTTACCACATCCTTCAGACCATAACACAGGAGCGCATAACACTGCTGTTATGAGGCAGAAATAATATGTGGGTGGTCTATTGCTACACAGTAAACCAGTGTTCAGAGAGCTGGTCTAAATTTCCGACGTCTTCCAGCCAACACTCTTTATAGAAATATTGAATTAATTGAATGATTATTAATTTTTTGAGAAGTATGACCAGACCTATTAAGGAAAGAAATTGAACCTAAATTTTTAATTTTTTTTGGTTACATTGCTTAATATTTCAACAATATGATTTTTCGGAATATCTATACAAACAGATCTCACATTATTTCAGAACGCTTGTTAAATACATATGTACCTACTAACTACATTTCCGCAAATAGTTTTACTGACTCAGGGATATTATTTATTTATAAAGGAAAAGTTCCCGTACCTTTGTCATTAATCCTCTACTAAAACAACAGGTAGAAATACGAAGTAAGTTCAGTCAATTTTCGAACTAAAGGTACTATTAATAAGAACCAAAAATCTTTGAGAAATATTAAATGTTTACAGTGGTGTTTGACGCAAACTGACGCTGAATTTTGTAGTGTTGATTTTGGCTTAAATTTTCAGTTAAAATTGAAAACTCTATATTGAATTTTGTGCTGTTGTTTTGATTTCATAAACAATGATGTTGAACAAAGTTTGATGTATTTATTGTTCAACGGAAGCAGCAAATAATGTTGCCCGACTGACGTTCAATCGTTTCTATGGCTCATTAATATCTATAACTATTTCCGATAAGAATCTTACCTCAAATCAATTACAGATAATAGTATGTGCTAAGGAGGCTTCCGGGGATGCGGACGGCAAGAGTGGGAGCTCTAACCGTCCAACCGAGCGACCCTCGGAAAGACGGCGTTATGTGTGTACATATCGTCGTAACGAACAGATGGTACGGTGAGCCCAGCCGCTCACCTGAGTGGAGCCCGATGAGGGGCAACGCGCTCAGAGCACTCCGGTTACATTCCTTTGGAGATCCCGGAGTCCTCTTTGCAGCGCCGAGGACGGCCACCGGGGGGATTTAAGGCGGCAAAAGTGCACGCTCCCACGGCGTCGGGTACCTTTTGAAGATTTCCCCTCGAGAACAAAAAAGGTAGTTGCTAAATTGTATCGTTTCAAAACAGTATATTTACCTTTCCATCAGACATGTGTGAGGTAACTTAGTGGAGCGTGAGATCATAACCAAGTTACGAAAGTAAGCGAATAAGATTCGCTATGAAAATGCCTTAGTTACATTGGCCACGACCCTTAGCTCGCATCTGTAGCTTCAATTCTTAGCATCCATATGAAACTGCCCAGTGCGGGACGGACTCGCTCACTACGAGCACTCTACCATTACGTATAAAAAAAGGCAAAAAATGACATTTGTTGTGTGAGAGCCCCCTGAAATATTTCTTCTATTAAATATTCGTTGTTATAGCTGCAATAAAAATACATCATCAGTGAAAATTTATCAGTGAAATTTAATCAGTTAAAACCTATAGTACAATATAATATTTGTAGCTATGCACAAATATGTTATATGTGTATATATGTAAGTGTGATTACAGTTACATTCATGAGTACAATGCACGGCAAATTATGCATGCAATAAATCGTAACATGTATGTATTTGGACAGATAATGAGGGTTTATTCAGGACTAGGAATGTTAGTGTGAGCAATACATTAACAGTAGCTAGATCATTTATTATGTACATGCACGTAAGTGCGATTAAAACTACGAATAAAAGATATATTATATTTATGAGTAACACTTAAATTGTATTTTATATCAGATTTAAGTAACGAGCATGCAGTACATCTGATGCTAAATGTTCACTGCCGCGCATCTGTAATCCGACCTCAAGTAAGATATTACTTGAGGTTAGGCAAAGATACGTTGCTACCCCTGAGGATTAAATTACAACGCCTCGGATAAGTTTGTCTCCCTTACCACACCCTTCAGATTAGAACACAGCATTGCTTAACACTGCAGTTATTAGGCAGAAATATATGTGATGGTACTTCCAACTTGAACCACAGAGAGTTCCACCACCTTTAAATATGATTATAACAATTAGAACAATTATCACATTCTCACCGAAATATAGTGGAATTAGTTTGGTTCGACCAACCAGTAACACCGATTTCTAGCGTGAAACAGGTTTTAGTTGAAGAATATAGATGTCGGTTGACTTATATGTGAGTCGACCGTTTCAGCCCGGAGCCAGGACTCCGGCAATAGCTGGGTCCGCAACCGTCCTTCCCTCTAGTGAAGGAGGATGGTCAAGGAACCCGGCAACGGGGACCAAAGCCATCCCCTCCTTCCAGCCCAGTCTTCCTGTCCCAGCTTGAGCTTAAGGCTCGCCATAAAACCCGGTGAAGCTGTAAAGGCCAGCAGGGCCAACAGCAACTACACAATCGCTAAAAAAAAAAAATCAGCCCGGAGTGACAACGCCCGTTCTACATTAATTTGGTTACAGATATCAGTGATCACTTACCACCAATACAGTGGACTGCACGGTTATTTGTTATTTAAATCATATAAAAACTGACTCACCAATACAGCTTTACAAAAAAAGTATCATATCCGTTAACGATGAAGTAAAACATTGTGAGGAAACCTTTATCCCAGAAAGACCTTTAAATAAAGTTCCCAGGGGTACGTGATCTACCAATACGCACTTGGCTTGCGTGGGAGATTATGGCCTAATCTCATTCTGAAAGGCTTTTCTCTGCTTTCATGAGCAGTAGTGACTGAAGGTCAGTCAAGAATACATTGTTTACTGCTTCCATTAAACATAAAGTAAATGATTTTTTGTTTGAAACATTATTAAGTTACACATTACTATCCCACTGGTGGGCCAAAATATATTTTTTCCTAACAACGGAAAAGGTTTATGAATTTTATGGTTAAAGTCTACTAGTCTTAAAATTGGCAATTAATTCTAAGGAGAGTTTGAATGATTTAAATTGAATGGACAATCAATCCAAAGTTCGGAAACTGATGCTCATTTATTTTTTATATATCTATGTATTATTTTTACACATAGTATTATTGATCAAAATTAAAACTAAAAAGCGATTGCGTAGTTTGAGCCGCGAGCGGTGTCATGTACCAATATATTTTTATTCAATAACCGTATGTGGATTTTGTAAAACTTGTTAGTACAGTATATAAAACATATCTAACTCCATTTCCGGTTCACGGGACGCAAATATTTCGTGACGGACAAACGTTTGTTTTGCAAACATTCATGTCACAGTGTCCTAAAATATATAGACAAATAGATTGACAATAGAATCACCAGATTACTATAAATCTAGAATAATAATGACATTAACATGACATGAAAAATGATGATAAAACCTTTTATGGTTCTATTCCAGAGGTATCACCGCCATACCTATTTATACCTAATGAAGCAGTGTTAAGCGCCGTTGTGTTTTTTACAGATGAATATCCAAGCCATATTTGTAGTAATATAAAAAAATATAGACAATAAGATAAAATAAAAAAAAAGAAGTATTAAGGATTTTTGTAAATATTGGTCATAGTTTAAACATTATTTTTTCTCTGCCAATCATTTGAGCTCTATGGTTAAAGTACCTACTTCAATGTGTAGCGATATGGTAATAAGGTTACTTAATTTTCGAAATAAAGTTACTATTATAAAGTAAAATATATTTATAGTGGTTTTTGACGCTAAATTTTGAATTATGGATATAAGTAAATATTTCCATTATTTAAAATTGTTAATTTTTTAACGATAAATTCCATAATGGTGATAATGTTTAGAATAAAGATTGATATTTTTACATATAGATAAATAGTATCCACCCACATGTACTACCTATATAGTAGAGTATAGTAGGTTTACTTACTCCAGATGTCGCGGAGCAAGATCGAGGGAGGGAGCCCCAGTCACGTTCGGACACGTAGGCATGGAGGTGGTGATAATTCTACTCCTAATCTATCTGCCTAGTATAATTCCCAGTTAAGGAACCATAACAAAATAATGCGCCCGACGTATTCCAGTAGTGGGGATAGATCTCATCCCAGCAGTAGGATATAAAAGCGTCACAGCCATGAAAAAAGCATATCCAAACTGAAGAGGGAAGGATGCTCTTAATGAGTAAATAACGTTAATGTATGTCATTTGTATTCGAGCAGAACACATCTTACGACAGGAGGGGAATACTACCTCCATCGTTTCAAATAATCACGGAAGTCCTGACATTTAACGGTCATTATATAGATATTTACGCGAGGAAAGGTCTGTATATGTAACCATTCTGAGTTTCACCCTTCCGGGAAACAACCTTTAAGGTCACAGGGATGATAATAAATATATATTTATATAGATATTTGTATTGTAACTCAATTTTATTATTGAGCGTGTGTAAATTCTTAGTACTCTATAATATATTTGGAATATTATGCATAAACCAATAAGACTTTATTGTCCAAGGTCCAAGGACCAATAAGACTTTATTGTAAGTGGGAATTTTATAGTGTATGGAATGCAAATTTCTTATAAGGTAACTACTAGAAAGCACCACTTTCATGCTATTTCTTTTCTAAAGCGGTATATTTAACATTAGACGAATTATGGGCAAAATCAATTATATTCACAAAATTGTATATTGTGATTATAAACTTTCATATACATAAGCCGATTAAAGTTATTTTTTGCAGTGATGTAAGGCGTCGTTTATGTGTTAAAAGATTTTAACAAAAAATCAGTATCATAATTACCTGCATGTAAAAAAAAATACATGAAGTTTTGCAAAGGTCACAGATTTAAATTTAACATTAATCATCTTAAGTAAGAAGAATTCAGACATAGTATATCTAAAATAAAAGAAAGTATATAAAAATGTCGCAATATATTATGAGAAAAAATAACTTCTTTTTCGGTCGTTTATGCGCCTATAAATAACATAAATTGATTAATAACATCGTTACAAACGCGAACAAAAACCCGAGCGAAATACACATAAACCCTAGTAGATTTAGCTATCGATTGGCATAGCCACGGTTTTCTTGAAAATCTTGTACGTGACGTGAAGCCCGGATAATCCTCTTGGAACAAAACCCCACTCAGGGAAATAATGGGAGGAATTTATCTGACTGGCCACGTAATCCCGCCCATAGATGGCTCCGATAAGTGCTTACTGTTATTTAGATCGGTAGATTGTGATATCT
The DNA here is from genome assembly GCA_002930495.1 of Cecropterus lyciades. Taxonomy (NCBI): domain Eukaryota; kingdom Metazoa; phylum Arthropoda; class Insecta; order Lepidoptera; family Hesperiidae; genus Cecropterus; species Cecropterus lyciades. Next base: position 190,334 of record MOOZ01001715.1, on the reverse strand, counting down.
GTATTTTATTAGACGTAGGAATAATTTCATATTTTTATTATACCTGCGACCCTCTTTGTTCCTAAGCACAGGTCTCTGAGGTAATAATATAAAAATACTTCGTTTTATTTGTCTATGATTTTAGAATAATTATCGCGGAAATGATACATTTTAATATGTATTGCATACTTGTGATGCGCGGTTTTAAATTATTTACTGCCGATATTTCGACCTATTTGTGTGGATCCTGGTCATGACGAAACTCTATAGTTTGCAATCCAATTCCACCGATCACGATCCATGCAACTGGGTCGTAATATCCACAGTAAAGAAAGTAAATAGCGTACCGTGTGTAGAAACCAGTTACATTTTTTTTATTTATATGTCTGTAAATACTTACAATGATTTTAAATAAAAGTCATTACAGAATTCGTAGATCTTATTTCATCTTAATTTATTCTTAGTATATTTTATATTCTCCTATCATGAAATGATAACTTACGTAATAAAAAAAAAACTTTATGGAATGAAATGTTATGTACGATTTTATTAAGAGTATCAGTATTTGTCAACTTTTAAAAGAACATAAGACTATATTTTGAAATTAATACAAAGTAGAAAAATATGTGAGTTATTTTAAACCATTCAGAGAGGTTTGTTAAAACATTTCTCTTTACTTAAATTCTTCCATTTTAAAAATACTATACAATACCTATTTGGTCTTAATATTTATTTCTAAGTGCAATTTGAGTGCTTTATACTGTCAATGTCAGATTTTAACGTAAATTCTTGTACAAATGTGTGGGAGAACGATAGATGTTTTCCACTTAATCTCTTCGAAGTGATTGTGTTTCGAACGAAATACTGCGACGTAAATAAAACGTAAGTAAAAAGTAATGTTACGAGCATAGAGGATATAGCAAGCAGAAATGGCATATACAAAGATGCTTAAGTTTTTAGGCTAATAATATCGCGGAATTGATACGTTTTAATATGTTACGGGTACTCACGATATGCGGTTTTGAATTTCTTTTTGCTGATTTCAGTTTCGTCGTGACCACGATCCATGTAACTGGGTCGAAATATCAGCAAAAAGAAATTCAAAACCGCATATCGTGAGTATCCGTAACATATTAAAATGCTTAAGTTTTGTATGGAACAATCGAATGCGTTAACGGTTATAATTACGCATAATTTTCTTTATTTTAATTTTTGAAACGAAATGTAGAGCAAAAGGTCCTTAATTCAAAGTCTTTCTGCTATAAGTAGCTGTAGCTGTAAATAAGTAACAGTATTTTGTGTTCTACATTCGAGATTGTGATAAAGGACACAGACCAAGTTCCTATTTATGGTTGGAAATGGATTGATCATTGTCTTTAGTCAATCTTAGCTACAAACACTATTACGCTAAGTAAGGTATCTAGCTCGTAAAGTACAGTCATGTTCTTTTAATACTTTCTTTAGTACTATCATGTAAAATACTTCTAGTCTTTCCACTCAAATAAATAGAGTTTATTTAAATAGTGTGATACTTATATGAGGCTTATATTCTTAAAGTTAGCAACGTCAGTGCCTACTCCAATCCTATCTGGGTTTCCTTGATTGTTGATTACAGGTGAGTACGCGATAGTTACCGCTTAGTTCTCAACGTTAGGTAAACTGCTTGATTGTGTGCTATTTATGTAATATAAAAAATATATATGAATGTACGAATCCTTTCTAAAGTTTGTTACAGATAGTTATAATGAGCATGAGTTATTTATATTGGGAAAAATAAAAAAAAAACCTATTCCATCTTAATCTAATTTTTCTTGGTGTACTAGCAATGCCAACTATAATATTCTCATTGCAAATTAAGACATTTCTATTTTATATTAGCTCTGTGGAAATGCCAGTGAGTTGAACGATCGTAATCAGCTTAAAACGTGGCATTATTTGGCACTCTACATATTGAAAACTTTTTAGGTCTTGGTGGGTACTTTTTAAAATCACAGTAGTAGGTAGTATTTTATGATTTTACCCTTATTAACCGACTTAACGGAAGAGAGGTTATCTATTTGTCACGTATTTTTTTTATGTATGTTCAGGCTCTACTCCACGATGCGGTTACTGATCAAGACGGTTCGAACGACATTCGATGCGGTTAGTTTCTCAGGGGGTCCCAATTTATGGAAATTGAAAAGTTGTGGGCAGTTTTTCTGGAAAATCGAAAAACATGATTTCTTATATTCGACTTTGGGACTATGTACAATGTACAGTCTATGTACTAAACCAAAATATATTTGAGTTATTTTTTACTTTTTGTGGCATAGAAGTCGATCTTATTTCTTGTGTCATGATGCAATATAAAGTATTATACACAATAAACACTGAAGATTTGTCGCAATGACGTGCAGTTGCTCTTAAAAATACCTATCATGTACAATTAATAATGTGTATAAAATGTATCTAAGAATTTGGAAGTATACTCATTGCAAATTTCTAGTGTTAGAACAATTTATACTTTACGAAATAAATTTCTCCGTTAAAGCATTTGATTATTAATTTTTAATATATAAAAATAAGTAAATACTTCCTCCGGTGTTAAACTTCGGGCCCATATGTAACGGATCGTAATTTTAATCATAGTCCCGTGTTTCATTTATTTTTGTTACAGCCGTTTTGAATAAGGATTCCGAGATTAATAGCAGCATCTTATTTATTCACAAATGAGACAATACAAAAGCAATTTCTACAAAAGAAAAGGTGGAACCTGCAAAATCCAAGCAAATCGCGTCGCCTGATTGACCAGTGCGATTGAAGCGCCAACGAAATTCAGTATCGAGATATTATTTTCCTCAATTTTCTACTTCTATCCGAATATAACGAGATTGGAAGAAGATTAGAGTTTGATTATGTTTTTGAAAACTTCGAAATATCCGATGTATATTAACGGGTGCTAGAAAATTTAAAATTTTCAAAAGGTTCAATAGATTTTGTTTTGTAGAATTACTACTTAAGTGGTTCTATAATAATAATGACATCTTACATCGTTGATAAAAATTTGTACTAGTTACATTGTTGATAACATCGTTGATAAAAATTTGTACTAGTTAACCGGGTTTTTGAATACATATTTTTCAACTACTTCACTACAAAAAAAATAATAACACAGGTTTTTTTACATATTTTTGAGAAATAAAGGTGATTTGATACTGACACTACGCTCTACCATTCCCTCGTGTGGTCGTGGAATAATAAATATTGTCACTAAAAATATATAAGTGCTACCGTAGGTTTATATAAAAGAATGACATTTCATTTTATCAGTCAGTGTTAAACGCTGTTGTGTTTTTATATTCAGGGTGTGGTAAAACTCATATACCAAAGCAAGACATATAATCTTGCCCGCAGCAACACATCTGATCCCAACCTCAGGTAGATTTTCTTTTGATTATACTAGAAGCTGATCTGGGGGCACGGCAGTGCCCCCGACAGGTCGAGCAAAATAGCTGCACGGCTGTTACCATCCTTTTCTCGAAGCAATTCAGGCCCTTAAACAAAAACAAGAAGCCTGAATTTTCAGTTACGAAGCAGGTATAAACACGGTATATTTAAAATTTCATTCAATTGGAACCAGTAGTTTAAGAATTGGAACTTGTCAAACTTTTTTAATTTTGTCACCTACTGACTGACTGACAGATCATCAAAATTTCAAGGCACATCTAGCAGACATAGAACCAAATTTAGAATATAATTAGTGTTTAGTGTCTAAATCAAGGAAAAACCTAAACATTTTATAATTTCTGTCCAGTTTTCTAGATACACTAACACGCAGTTAATGAAAATCTCCGAGAAAACTGTAGCTGAAGCTCAAAGAAAAAAGAGGAAGTCTACCTACAAAAATAAGAAAAAATCATAAGACGTAGAATACTAGAAGTAAGAAGTACCAAATAGGAAAAAAGTAGGACTCTACAAAAAGAAGTGAAATGCCATCAAAAACATCCTATAAAAAAACCAAGTCTCGCAGCTCAGTTTTTCTACTGTAAAAATTTGTGAGATCCACGTAATACGAAGTCGGTTAATTTATTTAGTCCCGATTTAAGGGACCTTCTATCTTAAGTTATTACGTAAGTTATTATCATATCAATATTAATAATCTTTTAAGTTTTAAATAAATAGATCAACTACGCCATCGCATGAAAACACAATGTATCATACAATTTATACATAATTATATTTGATTGTTTAGTCGATATTGCGCTCCACGCAATTGAAAGCGAATATAAAACTTTTCCAAGCGGCTCATCGGATGACAACATGGCTTAAATTTGTCAATAAACCGAAAAATGGAGACGGGATCTAGTGTAACCAATTCACTGATAATCTAGTTAGCCATTAAAATTTCAGGACCATTAACTTCTTAAAGATCATCCCACATCCATTCAAAAGGACTTTGACGAGAAACCAGGTTGCTGGCCCGTAGTGCTGTGATACTAGACAATCTAATCATGCGATGGCCAAGTCGATCTATTTATTTAAAACGTAAAACATTTTTAATATTGATATGATAATAACTTACGTAATAACTTAAGACAGAGGTCCCTTAAGTAGGGACTAAATAAATTAACCGACTTGGTATTACATGGATCTCACAAATTTTTAGGGTAAAAAAACTGAGCTGCGCGAATTGTTTTTTTTTAAGGATTTTTTTGATGGCATTATATTATGTAATACATCATTTGGTACTTCAAAAACGGTATAAATCTTGTAACTTGCAAAAAGCTTTCTCTTTTACTAAATCAAAATAAGGCTTCGTTGCCTATAATTACCGAAAAATATTTTTAGTTCCTAAAATATTTTGTAAGCCCGAAAACACGCAAAGCCCTGTTCGTGACAAAGTGAAAGGGGTCGACAAGATTGGTAAGAAGAAATAGCTTCGTCGAAGGGAGCCAATATTTTCTTTCCGTGATTTCCGTATTTCCACTTTTCCGATATTTTCCTGTAACACTAAGTAATGCGGATTGATTGTGACTATATTTATCTCTATATCCAAAAGCTAACAGATACTTGTTCCTGACTAATCATCGCAGAGCCTAAACTACTAAACCTACAAACATGTTTGCACAATAGGTTTATTTTATGACGTAGTAGTATACATACTAAGAAAGGAGTTATTCATATTCCATCCCTAAGGGAGTTCAATAGGGGTTCGTTTTATAATCTGTACAAACAAAGTCGTGGGCAACAGCTAGTTTTAATTTATATTATATTAGAGGCGACGATCTTAACCTATAAGAGTCGCATTGCCTCTTGCCATTGAGGTGTTTATTGATTTTTACAAGTGTTTATTGGCGGCAGTAACCACTTACCATCAGGTGGGTTGCATGCACGTTTCTTTCTCTAAACATAAAGGGGCATGTAGTATACTTTTTATAATATAAAAGTAGCAAACACGCATGCTGTCCACCAGATGGCCATTGCCGCCCAGGGACATTTCGAAAAGTGGTTCCATCTGAAATCGATCACAGATCTTGTCTAAAGTTGGCCACAGATGCGTTGCTAATCCAGGGGACTAAGTTGGAATGCCTCGGATAAACACTCCTCTCTTACGTTCCCTTTGAAGACACAACAGCGCTTTTAAAACACAACAGCGCTAAACCCTGTTATTAGGCAGAAATAGGTGTTGCGGTGATATTTTGGGTGGCGAAACATTAAGGGCTCTACCACCTTTACGAAAATCTACGGTCGCACATGCGTTGCTACCCGTGAACAAATCTGAAAGCCGCGTGTTACCCATTTATCACACATTTTAAACGAGAATCCTAAAACGCTGTCCTGTCAGAAAATTGTACAGATATGTCACGGTACACAAACGAAGAGTTCAACTACTTTACATATGTTAACTCAATTTATCTTTTTTATATAATTTAGTGCACATTTGGGGCATGAGTATGCAATCCATCAGATGGTAAGTGGTTACTGCCTCCCATGGACATTTGTAAGCAACTTCATATAGAACAAGTGTTCTATCTGAAGTCGATCACAGATGCTTTGCCACTCTTGAGGACTAAGATGATCGCCTCATATATAAGTGAGCCGGCCACCACACCTTTCCAACGCAACAACTGGTTCACGTCAGAAATAGGTGTAGCGGTGGTACCTCCCCGGTCGTACAACACTGGTTCTACCACTTGGTAAACCACCCAAGGACATTTGTAAGCAACTTCATATAGAACAACGGTTATGGCTCAAGTCAATCACAGATGCGTTGCTACTCCCTATGACTAATACAATCACGCGCTGCTTCCACCAAAACGCAAGAATTGCTTCAAGCTCTTCATAGGTGTGCCGGTGGACCTTCG
>MOOZ01001715.1:123686-138343 GCA_002930495.1 Cecropterus lyciades | reverse complement strand
AGCAAGATGTTTGGGAAGCCTTGCCGGACCGGGAGCCGAACGTACCTGAAAGTTGTTTATACGTGTGGTACGTTTTTGAACATGATATTGCACTATTCTTATTACTTAACTTTCATTTTCAAATTTCACATTTTATTTTTATTTTCTTTCATTTTAACTTATTACTCTTTTCAAGGTCCATTATAACCATTATACTATTTTTATTATATTTTCTTATTATCTTATTATTTGTCTTTGTTTTGATTACACTTCATAGGAATATTATTGAAAAACGTTGTTCATCATCTGAACCGTCGTTTCCATTGTTGTGGACTTGTAAATAGTGTATATAATTTTTTGGCACATTTCCTTTATACCTTATTTCTCGTTGCACGGATCTTCTCTCAAATGGGAAGAGTTGCATCTAAGAGTGTTGGCGTTTAGTAGTATAAGATTATGGGATGAAATAGCCCATGCTGCAATATAGTTATGTTTTAATGTTTATAAGTATGAACAATACAATACATAAGAGTTGAATTGCATACATATTTCTGCTATTATGTAGTTAACGATTCTTATTTGAAATATACATTTGATGATTTCAATATAGATAATATTTATGACAATACTTAAATATTAGTATCAAATTATACACGTAACCTTTAATAGTATTTCCATTAGAGTGTTACAAAAGTTCTCAAAACTGGAACAAATCTGAAATAGGAAGTCGGTTCGCGTCGAGAGGAAACCATAAATAGCGCTGCACACTAAACCCTTGAAAGAATAGGCTCTTGTAGGCTTAGTTTGGACTGGGTTTACAACGAGAGCGGAACTTGCCTTAAGTGGTCTATTGAATGAGAAAATTACGGTTCTTGATAGTACAAAAGTATATTTTTCGTGCAGAAACAAGGTTTTAATATAATTTAGTTTAAGTATTTGTATTTAGCAAAAGAATTATTAATAATAATTCAACATTATCACTACTAATTTCTGTTTTATAGCCTCACAATGTTTAAAATAAAAGTTTTTTTATTAAAATGGTAAGCTACATAAACTTTTACTATGCAACATAGGTTTTTCTTTTAATATTAAGATTTCAATTTTTTTTAATTATTGATTTGTAATTTGATAATCAAAAATCAATCAATCAAAATGGTTTTTAAGTAGATAGTTGATACTTTAAATTAATTAACGAGACTCTGGATTAGACTTATACTTTATATAAGTATACATACGTTTGTTCGAAGGTAGAAAAAATTGGATTGTAAAATTTCTATAAATATGTAAAAATACTAAAATCCTACTAGACACGAATAAGGACTAAGTGAATTTTGCTATTAAATCTAGAGTTTGTCCTGAATCATATTCTGAAGGGATTTGCATAACAATGATCCGACCTCGCCATCTATCACTATTTCCTCTTTAAGGGCCCTTGTGTCACTGCCATGAAAACCATTAATACAGCCTTAAATGGAAACACCCAATATTTGAGCCCACTCCATATAAAAACATGTATATTCAAATGTCTCTTTTCTATATCGTTTCATGGTTTTTAACTTTTGTTCAAAAATATTATGAAAATAAACGTTAGGGTAAATAAGAGTAATAAGTCTTATTTGATATATATAAATATAAAATGAGTCTAGTTCCAAACATTCGGGTATATCTATACTAATATTATAAAGCTGAAGAGTTTGTTTGTTTGAACACGCTAATCTCAGGAACTACTGGTCCGATTTGAAAAATTCTTTCAGTGTTAGATAGCCCATTTATCGAGGAAGGTTATAGGCTATATATCATCACGCTAAGACCAACAAGAGCGGAGCACCAATAAAGAATGTTTCAAAATCGGGGTTTTTTTTTTCTAATGAGATATATAATTTCGGTGAATGTATGTCACGTTACATTTCTTTTAAACGCGGGTGAAACCGCGAGCTCAGCTAGTAACAGATATACAGATACAAATTAATGGGAGGCACTGGTGACCTGTAATACAGGTACTACAGAACCTATGTCAGGCACCAGGGTCTCACGGAAAAAGGTGAAAGGAACTTATCACACCATAATTATCTTGTACTAGTCTACTAAGTCATAGCATAACACCTTTTGTGGGAGTAAATAAATCATTTTATTATTATTATTATATACCCGAATTTTTGGAACTAGACTGATTTTAAATTTGATGATCTATTTATTCGAAAGTGTTCTCGATTTCAACCGGAAAATACGCATTCAACACGAGCTAAATAGAATATAGGTCGCGATAACAGTCGTATTTCGTACAAAATGGGATGAATAAAGTCTGTAAGTGCAAGTATACAGCGCATATTGTTCTTGCTTCAAGCTGAATTGTTTCTCGTAAACATAAACCTATATATATTTTTCGTACGTCTTCGTAATTTGCGTCGAATATATTTTTTGTTTGTATAATTTCCATTTTCATGGTTTTTGCTAGAACCCATTCTGTTACGCTAGTTTGAGCTACGGAACGTTTCATAATAATTATCTCAAAAGTTCATTATGCAAAGTTTATTTTGTATTTCATTCGTGGTAACTTATTTCAGATTGTTGAATAGTCAATGTTTGCAAATTTAATGTCACCGAAACCTTACCAACCTTCTTGAAAAAATAGATAACATTCTCATACTTTATAAGTATTTTTCTGTATTAATAACAAATGTATTTTTTGTAGTTATTATATTGTAATACTTTCATACAAAGGATATAATATTTGCACGCGTGTGTATTGTATTTAATTTTAAGATTAGATAAGTTCTCATTATAAGTTAATGTAATTTCTTATGACAATAAACTTCTTAAACCTAATAGTTAATTGTATACTTAGTAAACTAAAAACTTATCTTAAACTTCTTTAGACTTGACTATACTACGATATTGTAATATTTTTATGTCACAGTTATTGAACAAAGATTTATTCTTATGTTATATAAAATACATTGAAAGGTCTACGACTGATTTGAAACAAACTCAGATCTTTCATAATGATTTATCGACATTGTGACCATTTTCAGATTAATTAAAACGAGATCTAGCACGAATGTCTTTGTTTTGTCTTCGAAAGCATTCATTTGTAGTCAGTAATATAACTAGTCAGTAATATACTCTATGGCTTCTCGTTTCATTCTTGTCAGAACAATTCATCTTGAATTCTCCGGCTCAGGATTTATTCCAGCATTTCTAACAAAATCTATTCTTGTTTTCGTTCATATCGGCGGCCTTGTACAATTTTTCATTCCGTTTTCCTATTGGAAAAATTTGCGGCCGATCAGTCAAAACTTTGCGAATGTTTACTCGTGTTTTTTTTTATTATTTTGTTTTCTTCACTGTACGTTTTCCTCCTAAACAATTGTTTACCAGAGGTTGGACGTTGAAAACATTTCCTTCGGCATTTCAACATGTCCATTTGGCGGTCGTATTTTTGTTACCTATTTATTTTTTATGTAAAATTTGATTGATGTCGGCCGTTCACTGTTTGTGATGCTCACTCATAACTTCAGCCATTTATTCTATTTGTTTTGGAAATAAATTATTATTATTTGTTAGTCACTTGTTTTTTTTTTATGAAATTGAGGAAATGTTGTGTTATTTAAAACAATTATTAACTTATGGATTAGCGCGTTAATTTAGAAATATTATCAATATTGTGAGTTATTGTGGTTATTTCAGATTCTGAACTCTGGAACTTTGATAAAATATCGTATCATAGTTCATATAATATCGAGTTGATATAATATCGTATTATAATTCATCCAAAAGGATATGAAACAATTTTCAGTATTTGAGACCATTTATATTCATTTAATACAGTCTGATGAAATCGATGTACTTCCATCGTCAAGAAACATATATATATTAACGAACAGCATTGTAATAACAAATGACGTAAGACCAATAACAAAACTCATAAAGCATAACAAAGAGAATCACTTAAATCAATACAAAGTAATGTATACGAAGGCGATCATAAAATGGGTCTGACAGAAATGCTGAAGAAAGACTCTTTTGTTTTAATATCATATTAGTATTTCTTATTTTATGGACAGTCATTTCTGATGTAATACATTCGACTGTGTAGTGAATACATGCATATCAAAAAATCTAATCAAAATATTCTTTATTAGTAAATAGAATTAAATTATAGGAAGTACTTTTAAGTTCTGTAAGTAGATAAGTATATGGAAGGGAATTTCGACAACTGGAATTAAATATTTTTGAATGTAAATAAAAAGTGAGTAAAATTTATGATTGTAAGGTATGATTGTAAGGACTTAAATACACGATAAAGGATGGCATAACATATTTGTCTAGACAGAAATAGAGATTTGTTGATATATTTCAAAGAAAACAAATGCCAATAAGATTATAAAATGATATTTCGGTACACGTAATGCCTGAAAGCCGATATACATTTCCTTTTCTGCCTTGAACATAGTATAAACAAGATAATGTACAGAGCTTCGTAATGAACTTCAATGTCAAAGATATAAAGTTACAGAAAGTATTTCAGTACAGCAGTGCTGAATAAATGTTTCTTGATATGGCTGAAGTTTTGTTTCTTTACTCATCATATACTATTTCATTAGTGATTTTGTAATATCATAATGCAGACAGATTGATAGTATTTCATATTACATATTTCAAACTAACATTTATAAGACAAATATATCACACGGTGAGAATAAATAGGGCTTTATCCGAAATTTGCAGTTTGTGGATATAACAATATTGTGTCCACATTTTGGCGAAGTTCCTACTACACTATATATGTAAATCTATATATGTTTGTCTTCTTCTAGTACAAAATCATCCGCTTTTAATTCACTAGATAATAGATTGCTTTATTTGGTGTTGTTAGTATTTAACTCTATTCGCCGAAATTTTGAGTCCGTATTATTCTTACTATGCGAAATTTAAATGAAAGGTGTGGCGTTGGTGCTCCCTGTTTCGAACCACAAAGAGCTTAACACCTCCAAAGGTCTAAGTTTATAAAACTTTTTTTCACTTTTATGATGCGGAACTCTAAATTAAGATACCGCGGTGAAGCAAGCAAATTCTCCCATTTTTTATTATCTTGCAGCACTTTTCAGTTCACGTCCATCAGAGATGTCTCGTAGTAAGTGGTTTCTTTAACAGCTTTTCTATGTTCGTTTTCTTGTGGAGTTTTCGAACTAGTTTTAACTTTGGTTTTTATATCAAGTTTCATAATTTATTTGCTTTTAAGTTCACTGGTTTCAATGATAGAATATAAATTATTTTTAAAGTAAATTCGTGAAATTTTAGAATAAAATGCGAATTTAAGTCTATTATTTATTTATTTAATTTTTAGAACCGATTTTTATGCAACATTTTTAATATCTATAGAAAAAGATACCAATCATAAAACAGTTCTGAGTTTATGAATCGGAGTTATTTTTTCTCTGAATGTTAAGGAAGTAGGATCTAAATACGTAGGTATTATAAGTAGGTATTATATTTTATTGACTGAAGTCTACCAGACAATCGAGTGGAGATTGTCAGGACGAAAAGAGGGATGTTACCGAATTGGTGTGTTTTCTTAATCGAAGTAGGAGAGACACATTAATGAAGACATTCAATCTTAACCTATTTGAGGTTGGCGCCTTAGGGTATCTTGTCAAAGTGTAGCTTCTAATAAGCGTGGTGTATGTACACATTTATCAATACATCGTTACAAGGCGGAAAATAGGAAATAAGTAGGTGATAGAATATCCACAATATAATCCAAAGAGTTGATAAAATAACAAAATACAATAAAATTAATAACTTAGCTATCTAAGCTATGATATATGTAAAAATAGTAGGTATGATTCATGTTAAATATTCAAATAAAAAAAAAACGTAAATCTCAAAGATACATGTGTATTAATAAATAGTAACAATTTATAAACGCCATTTTTAATAATATATTGGCACTACGCCACTCTGCAAACTAAGACGTACTAATCACAATCCTATGTCATATGTCACAATCCGTCAAACCGATTGGGTTCTAGCGCGTGCCAAAGAAATTGACATACATCATACAAATATACATTTGCTCAAAAACATTACTCTCCTTCTGACGCAGTCGGGTAAAAAAAAAAGTGGCTTAAAAATAGCACGTTGATTAAAAATTTGCTAATTTGACTCTCCTAAATATTTATTGCGCGGTAATTAAGTATAAATTCCTACCAAAGAAATATTTTTTAGCTTTCTATAGCGCTTTTTGTGAAACTTATAACAATAGGCTCTGATTATGAACGCATTACATTCACATTTTTATCGTGAGTATCTTATTCACACTCTTTTATGTCTATAACAGGTAAATAATTCTCGTATTAGGTCAGAAGTTTTTGAAATTGTTTCGTCTACTGAATTTAATATTTTCTAGACCTGTTTTATTATTTTTTTTTACATATGCATCGGCGAAAAGGGGGCCTGCTATTTTGGGACCTCACAACGTTAAGAGTCTAGGGACGTTATTGCAGCACAGAATTTGTTCCACTTGAACTGGAGATCCACTGAACCCCGCTACAATTATTTTGAACATGTAGCAGATCCGACGTTTAGGTGGAAGGGTATGTAGTTGATATGAGGATTGTAATGTAGCTGATATGAGGCGACCGTTAGGAATGGCAATGCATTCGTAATCGACTTCAGGTAGAAACCTAGTTCCATATATATTGGCCTTCAAATGCCCACGGACTATGGACTGCTTGATCATTTGCTCCTTCAATGTTAAAAAGCAAAAAAATGCGTTAGGTAAAATCACAGTACTGCGTTAGTACAACGTTGTGAATATGTTTTTGAAAAAGTAGGTATTACAGTAAAACAATCTAATTATAACTATATTAAAAAGTTTTTCGCTGAAATCAGTACAAAATGTGCTTCCACGCCGCTTTTATGAAACAATGCAAGTACAAACAGATTAAAAAAATCCGGAAGCATTTGTTCACGATTCGCTTCCATAGCGTGAATAAAAAACTGGAATATCTAAGTCCTATGTTAGTGCTCGTACAATGGGGTTGATTGTTAACTTACCCTCATTGTTTTCTATACATAATACTACTAAATAACGCTTGTATATCTGTATAAAATGCAGTAAAATGATACTGTAAAACAAAATTATAAATGTGAAAGTTTGTGAGGACGTATGTGTTTTAGTTACTCTTTCACTCACATATAACTGGTTAGATTTTGCTGAAATTTGGCACATAGGTGATTTATGGCCTAAAATGACCTCGATTAAAACATAGGTGTCCCTGTGGTACAGAGACCAGAAAAGAGCTACGGTATCCCACTAAAAGGGGGTTTCCGGGGTTGGCAGCAAGAGTGAGAGCTTGAACCGTCCAGCCAAGTGACCCCGGGAAGGATGGCGGCATGTGTGGTCTATGCCGTTGTAAATACTAGAAGATACGGTGAGCTCGCCGGGAAAGAGCGTGAAAGAGGACCGACCGGACACCGGTTGCGTTTCGTTGGAGATTTCGAAGTCTTCCTCACAGCGCTGAAGATGTGCACTTCGAGAACAAAGGGGTGGAGCCGTGGGAGTATCCTAGTTATTTCATATAGTACGGCAACACTTCAAATAATTTATTTTCTTAATTTTGGACGTGATGCAACCCTTTATTTCTCTTGTACCTGGTGGTCCAGAAGAGGCATGTTGAGCTCTTACTCAAAAGTTTGCGGCGATCCTCTTGAAGTTCGGTGCCAGGTCACGAGAATGCGAATAGCAACGTATTCGCGACCCGACTTCGCCGGTGCTGGTGTTAACGCAAGCCACGTATCGGCCAGCTAGGAAGACGTATCATCCTCTCTGACCCTCTTTGTCGGAGGGACATCTGTCACAACTAATTATGCCTTATAATATTTGTGTACAGGGCTGTTGTCTTTGTTTAAGAATAGAGAAAGAGACAATCACATGAGACGATTCAATTTGCTATTTAGAATTTGCGACTCCTTCATGATCAGTCTTTCAGCAACATCATAACGATATCGTAACCTCAGTAACACGCGTAATTATGCACATTATTATGTTCTGGACATTTAATGATTTATTAAAACAATTTTACGATAAGTTTTTGTGTAAGTACATATCCGAGAAATATGTCTAGTATTTATGATCGACTTTAAAAACTACTATATCCTATATTTCAGGACATTTTAACATGCTAAAGAAGCAAAAAAGTTATTTACTTATAAATTGCGCACAGGTCAAGTATAAATAAAAAATATAAAATATGTCACAAAAAAGCAAAAAAAAAACACAAAATATTGATTGAGTATAGTTTAATACATGGAATGTTTGTAAAAATACTACTGATCCGAACCACCACTGAATTTATTTTTCTTTGTTTGTGAGTGATTCAAGTGAATGTTTTTGGTCCATGTTGAAGCAAGCTCGGAATGACACATCGAGTCTATAAATATGCGATTCAATCGCGCTTCCCGTCTCAGCTGTGTTCAACAAGTTTGCTTATAAATAACACTGGAGCTCATCCTTAGGGTGCCTTTCTAAAGATGTGCGATGTAGCTAAAGCTAAATGCTGAGCTAAGTTAAGCAAGTAAGATAGTCATGAAAATGTTTACATGAATATATTTGCATGGCAATACACTGGTCGCGATACTTAGATAAGCTAAGCTAGTAATAAGTGCTATGAACACGTGGTTCGGCCTTGTTCTGGAATTAGAATAAGGCTACGGTATGCCCTATCTCTCGTCAGACAGGGGGAATAACAGGGGGCTTCCGGTATTACGGGCGGCAAGAGTGGGAGCTCGAAATATGCAGTCAAGTAACTCCGGCTAGGCCGGCGGTATTAAGCCCATCGCACCGTCTGGACTTTACGTCAATCGTAAAGTCCAGACGGTGCGATGGGCTTAATCGCTCACCTGGGTGGAGCACGACGAGACAACCCGCTCAAAGGACTCCAGTAGCGTTCTGTTGAAGATCCCGGAGACCTTTTTGCAGCGTCGAAGACGGCCACCGGGGTTCAAATGTGGTAAAAATCCCACGCAACCCGGTTTCGCTCCCATTGCATCAGACACCATTAGATGGTTTCCCCCTCGAAAGAAAAATCGTCAGGGTATCACTGCGAATAAGATGTAACTGTTAGCCAGCGCTTATATAATTTACTTTGAAGATTTTTTACTCTTCTTAATAATTAACGATATGCGATTTTTGAATTTCTTTTTACCGATATTTTGACCCAGTTGCAAGAATCGTGATCACAAACAAATTGTTTTTTTTTTTTTTTACTTTATCAACTAACTACGTTGGTCGCGGCTATTGGTTCAATAAATCATATATCATCTGTATTATATATCTGCTTTATAACAAAGGATGTTATGAAGCTCCATAACCGTAACCGCAACTATCGGATATCCGAAATAAAATTAATCCGACACCCGGCATCCGACATCCGGTTAAAAATAATACGAATATTTTTTCATAAAGTCGTAGTTTAAATAAACAAAAACATAAACACTTTCTACACTCATGGCCCCACACTAGGATTTTCTCCTGTGTCGTGGGTGCCATGGACATACAAAAACGAATACACAAACTATGTATGTCCGGCCGGGGATCGAATCCGGGACCCACTGCGTGTCAGACCGGTATGTTGACAACGTGGGTGTCGTTGTGAAGGGTTTTCGTCAAAGAAATATGATAAATAAAGCCAAGGCATCATCTTACAAATCATCTTACAAGTTCTGAAAAGTGTAACATCCGTAACCGAAACTATGTGAAGCCATTGGGTAATCCTAAATAATGTCATATCCCTGTTTATGAAACCGGTAAAATATATTTCATATATCTTGGAGGATACGCATCTATCGACCGTCCATATATATTATAGGACTTTAATCTTCTCCGTGTTGATTTTAGATGTCCATCGACAACAGTAGGAACTTTTCATAAGATGAAGTGTCTTTGCCACATCTTTGCCATATCTAGTTTTGCATATATTTTCCACAATTCATGTGTCTCTATAATCCTCCGTTTGATTTTACAAACTCATGGGAGTTCTCAAAACAGAGACCACAAAAAAAAACACAGAAAGACGATACCTACTTTTAGAATGTAATCCCTCAATCCTTTTACGAATATTTGGGAGAGATTGAGTATTGGTAATTTATTCTACTGAATAACTGGATTAACTATGAACAATAGGAACCTAAATTTAGGAATAAAGTAAGGATAAGGAACGTAGTACTCTTATTTCAGAAACTAAGTATATAGTACTTTAGATATAAAACTATTGCAAGAAATTTAGTCCAAAATATCAATGGATGATTCGATCGGTATCATCATAGTAATATTTCAAACTATTTTCCCTGTAGACAAATATACGTATTTTTTTACTGAAACAGTTATTTTGCAAATAGGCACGTATTGAAAAAAAATGTAACAAAGCTTTTGAATAAATAGCAGTTTTGTTATACGATTGATTTTAGCATTAATCTCATATGAAATTTCACAATCACAAAGTTTTAAAATAAAATATTTTGTCAATCTAAAACATAATCAATTTTTAATCAAAAAACCGGTGACTGCTGTTTTTAATCAACTTTTGTAGAGTCTTTGTTATACAAATAAAAACAGTATTCTGTTGGTTGTGTGTTAAAATTTTATTTTTGATGGATTTTGACCATACATCTGCAGCCATATATCTGTAGCAATACTGTTTAGAGTTTGGATAAACACGAGTCGGTCACGTCCGCCGACTTGAAGCTTATTTGAAAAATAAAAATAACTAGTGGCTCTTATAGCAAGAGCACTCAAAGAGCCGAAATGGCTCAAAAATCTAAAATTAACATGCCTTTTTACGTCCAGCGTAATAAGGCAACGAGTAGACCACTTGAGAAATTTTAAGCGAAAAGACATCTTATCTCTGAAATCTAAAGTGTGTCTTCCATTGCAGTACCGAGAACGGTCCTGAAGGAGAGATACGAGAGTGCCCCAGAAGAGGACGAGGTAGCTCACGACGTGTCCGATCTTGAACACGAAGACGTCGGTAAGTGCTTTTAAAAAATTAAAAATACTTCGGAAATGTAAACTTGAGTTGATGGTGTCTGTAATGATGTCTTAACTGTTTAAACAGCTGCCAATAAGAATGGTTTTTTCATTTATTTTAAAGTGCGTTAAGGGTGATTGATTGTTTATACTTGTAGTTGAAGCCGCCGGAAATACTTAAAACCAAACAGAGATCTTGTAACCATCAACATTTTTTGTGCCACATCACCTAAGCTAAATATAAGTAGATACAAACATATCGATAGTTCCGATAAAAATAATCTTAAAAAATAAAATTTTATTACGGAAAATAAAAAATAAGTAACAGAGCTTCAAATAATTTGAAGGAATGGAACGCAATAGAAAAATTGGGATAAAAGACATGTTAAAGGCAACAAAGAGTTAGCAAAGTAGGGATCGTTAAGGGAAACTATTGGAGCCAATAACGTTCCTCTGAGTAATTCCATGAATCGTTTTAGGGTGTGGGAAGTTTTATTGTGCGGTCATAAAGGTGTTTTAGTCGCGATAAATCAGGCGTAGGACAAGACGTAAGGTCCCGCTGCGGAGAGAACCTCCGTTTAAGTTGCAAGACTTACTACATAATAAAGCTTTGAATGACACACGTTTACTAGACACACTAGTTTTCAAACCATGATGGTCTTATGTACGACCCACGTGGTGGAGCGGTCACCATACCGGTCTGACACGCAGTGGGTCCAGGGTTCGATCCCCGGCCAGACATGTATCTGAATGATGAGTTTAGATTTCTGTTCTGGGTCTGGGTGTTTGTGTATTCGTCTTTGTGTGTCCATGGCACCCACGACACAGGAGAAAATCCTAGTGATATGAGGGCTATGAGTGTAAAAAGCGTTTACGTTTATGTCTATGTTATGTGGTTGTAGACAAAATGTATTTATATGAGCTTTTGCCCATCACTTAAATTGTCTATAATTATTTCATTGTACCTTAACAGGTACTGTTATGAAATTTGACGAAACTGCAAAGAAAAACATCGAAATCTTTTTAATATAATTGCTACAGAACTTCCTATTATTAAAACTCTAATGTGATTCTAATTTGCGAAAACTCTACTGTTACTCATTTAGGTTCAAAAATTTGGAACGTAATACGAAACGTAAATCTCAATGTATACAAAGAATTTTAAAATACTAAACCTTAAATAACTTTGAAAGAAAATGTTTAATGAATATTTTTACTGCGCTGATATTAAAAATATATATTCCCTCTCAGTCAAACTGCGAAGGTCATTGGGCCAATTATTCCGTCAATGAAATTCGTATCACTCCGTCAGCACAAAGTCTTTTAACAAGCTGATAGTAATTGACATAATTTGCAGCGGATCACAAAGATAATGGCGTAACGTAATTTATCCATTTTAAAATGTGCTTGAAATTGTTATACGTTATTAAATAGTGGACAAAAGAAGTGAAATTAAATACGTTACCATAATATCGAATTATAACGATTTCATCCATTTATAACTTGTAAAAAAAATTAAATGTTTTGCAGTACAATTCTTTACATGAGCAAAATGATATTGCGTTAGTTTCAATTGAAACACTATTTGTAATTTATTCCTTAAAAATCGATTTTCATATAAGGCGCCTGATATGAGAAAAATATGAGAAGTAAAATCAAGTGATTGAATGATCTCGTTACGTTTTTGGTGCGCAACCCATTGTACCTTTCCTTTTCTGTTTGTGAGTTAATACTCACATGTATAGGAGGCGCTGCAAGGCAGATTTTATAATTATAATATAGGTGTAACTCTTTCAAATTTGATGGTTCATCTATAGATATTATTTTTTAATTTTAAATGTTTGCTCACATATCTTTGTAGCCTTGGGGGTTTTTAAATTTAGATTTAATTTTATTGCGCCTGTTTAGGTAATCTTACTTAAAGAGTAAACTCCAGTTGGGCGTCGGTGCTGATATTAGTGTTATGTTAGTGCTGATATTACTATCGGTGTTAGTACATATTTAAGTATCGCTTTCTTTAACAGTAACAAAATCATGAAGAAATCTACATTTCTAAAGATAAAGTTTATGAAGGATTCTAAGACTATTTTTTGGACAGGGCGGCATACTATCACCTAAATCTATATGGCTTATAGAAGGGAATATCTTCTAACAGTGAAACATTGTATAAACAACAACGACAACAATGTAGATGAACATTACGATAATTACATAGTAGGTATGCACAGCTCCACACACGTACCAAATAGTTTCCATACAATTTTCTACAAATGGACTTTGTGTACGTAAATACTTCGTAAGTATCGAGTTCTGCCCTCTTCACTTTTATCGTTTAATTTGATCTGCACCATTGAACTTTAAAATTGAAAATGGCCAAATGAAATCGCTTCCCAATGATTGGCTCCAAGATGTTACCTATTTGGATAAATTGAAAAGCAATAGCGCTGAGTACTTACCAATTAAATGAAACTACTTATTTATTTTGTAGTAATGGAGCAGAATTTTAATATAAATTGCTAGCATTATGCCATATGATTTGACATTTATGCAACATTTAATAATATTTAAAATAACGCAATCAAGGTGGTAGAGCTCTTTGTGGTTCGGCTCGGGAAGCACCACCGCCACTCCTATTTCTGCCTAATAACACCAGTGTTATGTGCTGCTGTGTTCTGGTCTGATCCAGTGGGGATTACAGATGGGCGGCAGTAGCCACTCACCTCATACACTCAGATGGGCTGCATGCTCGTTTGCTACTTCCATACTATAAAAAAAAAATCAACTTTACTGCCTTTTCCTGGGCTCAGGTTACCTTAGAATGAAAAATATTTTAAGGCATACTTTACTCAGTTGGCCAAATGCTGATTGGTATACCTTATATGTCATTGAGAGTTTGATTTGAAGCTCTGACACGTAAGATTAATGACGATGTATTTATGTGTATGCACATAATTTAGTAACAAATACAAATAAAAAAAAATAACAAATAATAGAAACCGACTTCTATACCACAAAAAAAAACAAAAAATAATTTAAATATATGTTGGTATACTGTGTATGTATATAATATATAGTCCCGAAGTCGGTGCTCAACATATTTTCATTCATATATATATGTATATATATTTTAGGTTTAGCTTTAGGATTAAAGTACCCTTGCATTATCAGGACTGAGGAGTTGAAGGTCTAATTTTTCATCGTTTTTTTCTGCTTAATAATCTTATTATATATGCGTAAGCACCAAATAGCTAGCTCCTATAGTAATCTCATTACATATCCATATGCACCAAATGGCTAGCTACTATGGCTTTCTTCTTTCCCTGCACCATCAGGGTTGAGGAGTCGAAGGTCAAATTTCTATGGTATGTTTGTACTTAGTAATCTTATTATATATTTGTAATCATCAAATGGATAACTTCTATAGTTTAGGCTAGCAGTACCCTTGCAGCATTAGGATCGAAGAGTAAAAGATAAAATTTTTCATCATAATATTTCCTACAAACCTTATATTCGTCCCAAGTTTCATGAGAATCGAGCCGGTACAAGCCGCGTTATCCTTAATTATCTAAAAACCAGGGGGAGTGATGGTGGTTTCCACCCCATAACCGAAGTACCATGAGTAAGTTTACCATCGGATAACATCTATGTC
>MOOZ01001715.1:95889-116621 GCA_002930495.1 Cecropterus lyciades | reverse complement strand
GACGAATACACAAACACCCAGACCCAGAACAGAAATCTAAACTCATCATTTAGATGTCTGTCTGGCCGGGGATCGAACCCGGGATCCACAGCGTGTCAGACCGGCATGGTGACCGCTCAGCCACGCGGGTCGTCAATAATGTTTGGTAATGCAGCAACGTAGCTGCATTTTCTAAGTCTTGCAAGTAATTCTACTCGAAAATCAGATTATACTCCACAATCTAACTATTCACCTACGTATTAAGATGGGCAAAGAGTAATAACATGGTTTTCATTCCAGATTCCTACGTAAAAGGTATTGGGCTCAATACACAATAAATGAGAATTGATGTAAAGTTATTTGTACCAAGTGTGGATAGGTGTTTTATGCGTATTCATGTAACCTAAGAGAAAAATGCTTATTTGGAGCTACGTGTGAATATTTTATTTGGAAACTTACTAATAGTATACTTTGTCGGATATCTTTTTTCTACCCACAGTGCGACAAGCTAGTTATAAGGCGCAACTTCAGTATTTGCTTTTTCTTTTTTATTTTCTCAAGTTGATACCCGTTTCTGTAAACAAATAAAATAATTTGGTATAGCCCTGCGTTGTATAATCTTAAGGTCAAGTCAATCTTATCCATTATCGTAGTATCACGATTGGTGAATTTTATGAAGTTTTATTCTGAAGAGCTCTGTTGTTATTGTTGAAAGGATTATTTATTATTATAGTAGAAGGCACCTTAAAAGCGTCTTTATTAATTTTACATGTTAATCTACTTTAGTGCTTCTTTTCTTATTCTTTAATGTTATTATTCTCTTAGTCTTTATGAGACTCAATAGGTACTTATTTTATTAAGTGCAAATGCAGTATATATATGAATTGAAACATCAGGAGACCTATTAGATCAGTCGGGGCTATTGTCATCCATTGTGGGTGTGAACGTGGCGGGAACTCAGAAATAAGATCACCTTCGTAATGTCCAATACTTATGTATTAAATTTTGTTACAATTTAAATGTAAATACTATAGTGATAGATTTTCGATGAAGTATTCTTTTTATTAACCAACGACAATTTTAAAAATACTCGTAATTATTATTTACAATAATTAATTATTTCAATGAAATAACTTTATCTGAAAATTATTCCACGCGCCATCATATTGTTTCATGTATTTTATTTCTTTTTCTGAGATATCATAATTTACTCATTAAATCTTAAAAGCAAATGGATACTTTCTATCAAGCTAGATGCTTAATGTCTTAGGAGCGGACAAGATCCGGTAGCCCTGTTTTTCTGGTGCAAGTAAAAAAATCGTTGATAAATATTAGGCTTAACAATGACTATTAACTTTAGCATTTTAAATATATCCTCACTTTTTATTGTTAGAATATTAAAATACCACAATAGCCCATTTTCTACTTCTTAGACTTGTAGAAAATTGTATGAATTTATTAACAAGACAATCACACAAGATTTTACTTTAGCTGTATGAGATTGTATGGACTATTTATATAACTTTTCTTATTATGAAAAGATCCCAGTTGTTAGTAACCCCCTTCATAAGGTTATAAATAAATTAGACTTAAATAGGGTTTGCTGTCAGCATATCCTCCCTTCATTGAAACAAAAATTTCAACCTATTCAATTGGGTTTTGGTTCGAAAGGAGGGTCTTAGAAGTTTTTTGCTCAAGGATGGTGGCGATGTTATTTTAAATTTTTAGGTTGATGTTAAAAACGCGTTTAACTCTGTCGACCGCAGTACTATTCTTAATGAAATTAAAACAGTTGCTCCGGAAATATTTCCATATTTATTACAATGTTACGGTGCTCCATCCCATCTTGTATATAAGAACAATTTAATTGAGTCTGCAGTCGGATGTCAATAGGGGGATCCACTTGGGCCAGGGATTTTTAGTTTAGCCATTCATCCCATAATTTTAAATCTAAATTATAAATTGGTGAAGAGGTGATGCCACTACTGTTATTTTTTTGTCAGATGCATTAAAAAAATGGCCTGGAGTTGAATTTTTCGAAGTGTGAACTTTTTATTTCTGATTTGTCTGTTCATGTTCGGAAAATAATTCTACAAAAATTTCATTTTTATCCTCCGACATACGAATCGTGGATAAAAAATAGCTCCGCCTTCTGGGGTCTCCTGTTTAAGAACATTCTATTCCAACCTTTTTTGATGAATTACTCAAGTTTGAAACGATATCTGATGTGCAAAATTAAAATTCACATGGCGTATCATGTAATTTGATTTTGTATTTTCATTCCCAAATTTAAATACTTTTTAAGATGTTGCCCTGCCTGGAAATTTTTAAATTTACTTTCATTTGTAGATTCTCATATATTGAAAATATATTCAAACATTTTAAATTGCAACTTACATGATAGATCTTGGTCCCAGGCTTCTTTACCCATACGGTTTGGAGGTCTTGGTAGCTTGGAAAGCTACATCTGTTTCTTTACCGGCATTCCTGTCTTCTGTGCACAGTACTAGTTCCCTGTTTGAAAAAAAAATACGAATGCATCTGTAGATGCACCTCAGAAATCTCGTATTGTGCTGAAGCTAGGAATGCTTGGTCCACAGCTTGCCTCAGTGAATCCCTCCCCGTAGACCCGTTTAAAGGCTTTGGGACGAGCCGCTTTGTAGAACATTACATACAACTTTGCTTAATTCAAGTGCTTGTCCTGAAGAGCGTGCTCGTCTTCTTGCCGTTTTCGTTAAGGAATCGGGTTTTTAGTTACACACTATTCATTCTCAGAATTTAGGTACACTTTTAGGTCTTTTATACATCTTTTGAAATTGCTGCTAGCCTGCGATTTGGACTACTTGTAAATCATCCACATTTTTGTCCTTGTGGAGGGCAGGTAGACCACTTTGGACATCACGGCCTCTCTTGTCGACGTAGCGCCGGTCTTCAATCACGCCACGCTTCCCTGAATGATGTCATCCGTAGGGCCCTTGTAAACGTTAAATTTGCCGAACGGTATTGTACGTGATGATGGTAAGAGGCCCGACGGCTTGACATTAATTCTTTGGAAGAACGGGAGGTGTGGGATGCTACTTGCGCTGACACACTGGCACCTTCCCATCTTCATCTTTCTTCTAGGGTTGCTGGTGTTGTGGCAACTGACGCCGAAATACGCAAGCTGCAAAAATATGCAAGTCTCAGCCGAGACTTGCATATTTTTGCCGTTTGGCGTTGAAACAATGAGACCGTGGGGTTCCGACGTTCGATCTTTCTTTAAGCATTTTTCAAAAAGACTTATCGAGTGCACCAATGACCAAAGGACTGGCGCATACCTCGGGCAGCAGATTAGCGTAGCTATCCAACGAGGCAATGTTTTAGGAACGCTTCCCAAGGCCAGCAATGGCCTTTGGATGAAGCCTATTATATTTAATTATTTTTATAAGTATTAATTATTATAATTTACATATCTTTTATATTTATTTTGGTTATAATTAGCTTATGTTTTCTAACAATGTAATCTAATATTACAGACCAGTTTCATCAATAAAGATATAAATTACGACTTAAATTAATCCTATCTAAAATTCAATTATTATTTGGAACATGTTACAGAAATTTATTGATGTAAATCATATGGTTTGTATCACAATTTAAGCTTCATCAAGTTTGAGAAAGTTTGACCTAAGTTAGCAGATACAGAATTTGAAACACACTTTCCCATACTATAGTAGGTACAATAAACAATAGTTGCTGATAAAGTTACCGAACACACTCACAAGAGCCATAAATTACCTCATGGCTTTGTTGATAATATTTATTAGGAAACGGTAAAGTTCTACAAGCCACAAGTTACTTAAGCATTGTTGTTTATTAATTATTTAGGAAAATAAAGAAAGGTTTTAAATTATTTACTTGATATACTAAAATTTAGAATAATTTGAGTTTCATATCAATTTATACGCATTAAGGTCACCTCAAATGTAAGTAACTAAGCCTAAAGAACTTGAGATGTATTTTCAGTGACAAAATTTTATTTTGCCGTGCATTTAAATGATGAATTTAGATATCTATTTTACTTACCTCCGGATGTATGTAGACTTAACTTTATATTTATCTATGATACTTTTGATATCAGGACCCTCAGGACAATTAAACTTGAATCCTTATCTTTTATATTTTTATATACATGATATTCTTACTATAATGCAATAATTCTAGTTTTTCTTCCACAGATCAATTCGACATCATGTACGTCTACATTATCGGCGGAGTGGCCATGGCATTTGTCCTTTGTGTTATACTGGGCGTAATCAAATGTGTCCTCCACAAAAACAACTCGGAACAACCGAAAGGACCAGACGTATCCGCTACCACTGAGATTCCGAACGGTTTTAACGACAGCATTTCTGAAGTGGATAACGATATCAATATAACTAGTCTCTCTGGACCAGTTGATTCAGTGGATACGGGCCTCAAACAAGAAATGCAATTCACGAATGTAGCACTCAGTCCCAAAATAAATCGATACGTAGGACGACCTGTGCCAAACACATATCCTCATGTGAGTAGCAATATGTACGGCCAGGTGGCCGAATTCCCTATAGAGATGCCACTCAGAACTATGCCCCACGGCACGTTAGGCCGCGGTGTTGCGGTGAAGACCCTACCCAGAGTACAAATGCAACAAGAGAACGATCCTAACACACGGAGTTTATATCGATATTCCAACGCACAGTACTACTTCGGGTGACAAGACGACAACGGTCAGTGTTCGGACGTATCGAGGACTTACTGTTTCTAGTTGAATCGTGTAGTGAAAGGAACTTTGTATTGTCCTACTTTTAAATACAGAAACTGTGATATTAATTGAAACTTTCCTATTGTACTGCAAACTGTTTTCAAAGCGTGGACACAGAAACGCACTGTGTTGCATTGTGAATGATTCTGTTCTTCAACGCGTTTTTTAAGTTCAATGAGAAGTATTGATTTATAATACTTTTGAAAGCGTTTCATTATGTGCTATACATTGTTTTCGAAAAGGATTACATTTTGATTCAGAGCGCGTCGTATTATTTGAAGCGAAATAATACTCGTTAAAGTACGAGAGATGTCTATTAAAATTCAGTTGACTAATTTTCATCTTACAAGTGATACTATTCAAAATTGTTTTATATCATGAAAATAAGAGGCGTAAGAGAAATAAATTATTGTTAAATTTAATATCTTTGTAATTTCATAGTTCGCAAGATGTAAGATCAATGGCCGCAAACTAAATAGGACTTAGCTAAATCAATTTTGAAGATATTCAAATTGATATACGAGCCGAAAAACAACGTGTCTTATAATTCGGCAAATAAATTGGCATGAGCATATTGTGTTATCGACCGCCCTCTCGTGTTAATCAAATTGTATTTATTTATTCATTTATTTAGTTTGAGATCTCGATGATAACCAACAAGTGACGAACCGTCTGTGACCCGTCAAGAAGTTGTATATTTTCATATTTGATATTATATTTTTATTATTTTCCGACTTATATCTATTCGTCATATTTATTTTTGTATCATATAATATAGCGTACTGATTTTATGGCGAGTTTAGTGAAATATTTGCTTATTAACCACACCAACACTAACATAACAACTTGTATGTGGTAAATATGTAATGATAAAATACCTTCTTATTTCTAGATATTATACATTATTATTGTACATTTACTATAATTTCTTTAAGTAGGATAGCTAACTATAAACATATCTTTTGGTAGTTATTGGCATTACTATATATTGAGTAAATATTTTTTCGAATTTCACCTGTGTTTAGGTAATGTACGTTAACACAGTGTGTTTCTAGTGCCTTATGTCATTTACATAGAATATTCTGTCGCGATGTTCTATAATTATGGATTTTTTTATATTTATATGTGCTTTATTTAACTTTTCTTTTACCTGTATATTTTTTGTTAAACATCGCTAAATTAACATTGCGACAGAATAGATAAGTGTAAATTGTCTCTTATTTTTAAAAAAGGCTACGGAAGTTATCAAGTGGAAATAATTTATAACTGTTTGAAGTTTAGAGCCATAGTTTAATCTCAGTTTTATATTACCTACTTCTTAGTTTTATAATAAATAATGATATGAGTCTGTGAAAGTGTAATAATAATGAGTCGGATTTGTGCAACATAATTGTACATAGTATTAAATTAACAGATACTGCAAGGAAGAAACTTTTGAGATTTGATCGCAACAAATAAGGGATAGTAGTACTCTGTATTTTGTTAATTATATTATTGCATTGATTTTCCGCGCCTGAATAAAAATGATTATTATCTTGTCTACGAAATAATAAAACTTGTTTTTGTAAAAACATTTAAAAATGTGAGTCTCATTATAGTCACAGTAACCGATGGTCACATTAGTCTAGTAGCGAAAAAAGAGGACGTTTTAAAAGAATTTCTATTGGAACTTTAGCTATCCATGCCACCTATTCCTACAGCAGGTCATTTCAATTTATGTATACATACTAAATTGAAGTACTTGTAATGATGTGGTGTTTATATTTAGTTTTTTTAGCAAGTGGCAACTCCTTTGTGTTCAATTTAAGTCCTAATTTTGTCATGTATTAAATTGGTTATCCGATTGCAGTAAAGACCACTTGGAAGTAAGTAACTAAAGTCCAATGCCTACGGAAACTATTTTTTCACATGTCCTCTAAGCATAGAAGCACATTCGAACTGGTTCCTTGGTTGTGGTTCGAGTCCGTTTTTACCGCCATTATGTTTGCCAAAACTCGTAATCGTCTACATTCCTTGCAATATTTGTTAAATACTAAATGTTTGAATGAATTTGAAACTCACCTTAGGCAAAAATCACCGATGCCAAAAATGTATAGAAGAAAATAATGTATAGAGAATATTAGGAGATGTATGATTAATTCCAATGTTTCAACGACTGACTCGAACATCCAGATGACCTTGGTTAGTTTTAATTAACGTATAAAAGTGTACAGATCAATTTTTATGTCGTACATCGATTTACATTAAAATAATTGCACTAATTTTGTCTTTTCTTTGCTTTAAAAGCAGATCTTAAATATTACTTCTAATCTAGTAGCAATGTTAAATTTTAATAATAGTAATATGTACACGAACACTATGATAATTAAAAGATACAAATGTAATAATAAAATAGGTAGTAGGATCCTTTGTGATTCGACTCCGGATGCCTTGTAACAGCAATGTTAAGCGCCACCTAACGTTTTGGGAAGGTTCCAACTTAGTCCTCAAGGGAAGCAACGCATCTTCCGCAAACTTCAGGTAAGACTCTCTATCTTATCTGGCGTTGATTACAATTTTCCATGGAATGCAGGAATGATTGCTACTTCCATATTATAAAAGTATATATACATAAATACTTACTGGTGATAACACTTTACAGATTTTACTTAATAAATATTTTAACATTGAACACAGTTTTCAAATATTTGTAAGTTATCACGAAAGTTCAAAGAACTCATCATCTTGAACCGCAGTTTCGAAGAAACGTAAGTCAAACACGCCAATTTACGTCTTATGAATTTTTAACGACTTCATGCCCTTTGTTTTCCTCGTTTCCATCATTTTCTCGAATCCCAGAATCTTCGTCTTTTTAAAAATAATGAAGATTTTTTACTAAGCATATTCTTTTAAGTACCTATTATTGAAATTCATTGATCTTGAAAATATAGTTAATGTCAATTTCTCGTAAGTTATATCAAGTAAACAAGATTTGACTAGAAATCACTCAATTAAACATACCCAACGTGATTAAATTGCGAAAAAACCTTTATTGCTGTTGAAGTAAGACGTATTTCCAAACTTTCCAAACCA
The DNA here is from genome assembly GCA_002930495.1 of Cecropterus lyciades. Classification (NCBI taxonomy): domain Eukaryota; kingdom Metazoa; phylum Arthropoda; class Insecta; order Lepidoptera; family Hesperiidae; genus Cecropterus; species Cecropterus lyciades. The sequence goes on along the minus strand of MOOZ01001715.1, from coordinate 108,787 downwards.
TAAATCCTATATTTCTTCGCCAGAAGGCATTAAAAGGTAAACAAAATAGAAATCAAAAGGAATACTGATTTATAGAACGCAATAACGTAAAAGGAAGGTAGCAAGATGAATGTTTTGACAAGCTTCTCGGGCAAATCAGAACAAGCCAAAGGTAATTTATTTTTTTAATAATATACCCAACGTTTTAATGGTAATAAATATGAAAGAAAGTAACGTAAACGTGAAATTGACTTATTATTCAGTTAGCCGCGAAATAAATAACAAATGGTAATAATGGCGGTGCGTTAGTGATATAAGTCGACGTCCCTATTTGCTTCACGCTTAAGGTTTTAGATTTAACTATAATAATTGACAGATAAATAGATATATGAAGAAAGATAATGTAAAATAATATTATGAACTTAAAAATAGAAAGAAGTCTATTAAAGCTGAACCTGACCACCGCATTGCACTGTAAACATTTATTTTTGTGAGGATATCCGTGGCTAGCAGTAAAACAGTAGTAAAATCGGTCGGTAAACCATTTACTGTAATATGGAGTGAATTTTTTAACAATCAATCAATTTAAGAAGTTAGGAAGTATGCAGTTAAATCCAAACATAATGATTAAAATTACACGTCGCAAAATAGTTTCTCAAATATTATATTTATTATGCTTGATAATAAATTTACTGCCATTTGTTTCTAAACACACACCGATTTCCAATTTTTCGTTCTCTTTTCGCCTTGCTTGTGTAGTATGACAATATTTCTAAGAATATTTTAATAACATCGTTCCAATTGTCACGAAGATATCGCGATTCACAGATCTTCCAGGAAATCAGAAAATAGTCCAACCTAACAATGTGTCTTTCCTATCATTCGATAATAAAATAGCCGTAACGTGCCAAGGTTTGCTAGATGCCAAGTTTTAAACTTAATAGTGTAAAGAACAACACTGGCTTGAAAATATTGGAAATGAAATACGTACGTGCAAGATTGGTTTGTACAATACACATTTCTCTGTTTATTTAGTTTTAGGTTTCAGACGTAAGTTCTAGCCTGTTGTCAAAAATTACGTATACATAAATAAAAAAAATCCTATACTTTCTACTTAATACTTTCTACATATATGTTTAAAAGTTTATATTTCAGTATTTATTTCTTCTTGTTTTTAATGACAATTGATAATGTTATATTATTTTAAAATTTTGCACCCTACCGAAATGTTTTCGACAAAATGATGGTGATGTATTCTACTTCGTTGTTTTGTAATTTATTGACGTATTATTATCAAACATAACCAAATTTAGTCACCTAAAGATAGTCACAATCTAAAGTGTAACAAGAAGACAAACTTCTTGTAACGAAAGTAATAGATGGATGGATGGACTATAAAAACATAATAGTGGAAGAATGGAGATGCAGTCAAACCACGAACGAGTTCCTTAAATAAAATGAATTTAAAAGCAAGACAGATCCAATAACTAAGCAATAAAAGAAGGACGAGGAACAAATTTATTTCAATACCACCAATTCATGCACTGCAGCGCCATATTCCGTAATATTTCGACGCGACGCAGTGCGACACTATAAAATCGGAATATTCTGAGGCCGCATGCGTAGCTATAAATTGCTTTTCGCTGTATCAAATCCTAAATGATATAAGATACTCCCGCAACTACATCTTCTCAATTTTAAGAGTTTTGTTACAAAATTTGATATCAGCTGAATGATTGTATGTTATTTCACATTGCCTCGTCTTTGCACTTTTATGGTGATTTCAAAGTAACGCATTTTTAAAACCTATAAAATGAAGTTGACATATTTATTAGTCATATTTTAAATATTCTATTGAAACGACCTCGCCCTCGTTAAGAAATTTTTAATTGGGTATAAATAATATCTCCATTTTATATTCCGTCTTCGCCACTGCCGCCTCCTACTTTTTCTTCCTTTTCTCTTTAATAACAGTATCGACTACAGAGTTGCGAGGCAGAGTTTCCACGAGATTTTTGTAAATTATTTTAATTGTATCTAGTACGCCACGTATCGATAGTTTATATAATAGTTGAACTAGAATAAAAGAACAGGTTTTCTAAAGACGATTCTCGCGTTGTGATGGTTATAATATTCAGGTGCGCAAATGATGAAGAAAAGATTATGTCACTCAAACAGTGTGTGTTTTTGGGTTTGTATTTTTTTTTTACTTTTTATTTTTTTTACTTTTATTTGTTTTAATTTTGACCGCACTGCTTCAGCAGGAGGATAATGTTTTTCGAGCATACATACGCTTGCGTATATATGTATGTTTATTTGTATGTATGCCCATTTCTTTGGCACGCGCTACAGCCCAAACAGCTTAACAGATTGTGACGTTTGACACATCATTCGAATAGTCTCAGTCTGGAGAGTGACATAGTCTTCAAAAAATGGCTGCAAATAGGGAAAAAGTAGGAAGAAAGGAAAACTTTTTTTAATATCATTACAATATGGGTATCAAATGAAAGCTAGTTAATAGCCCAGTGTAAAAATATACATACTTTTACTCGAGTACTTTGACAAAATGTCATATAAAGCATTAAATTAAACATATCATTATAAGCAAAAAAATGGTGTAAGCCGTCGGGCTTATTGTTTTAATGTTTTTAACAATGTTACTAGTTATATTCATTGAGCAATTAGTTTAGAAAGTGTAATTTTTACTTCAATTACCAACTACTCTATTCATTATGCATCTATTAAGTTCATTCTTTGAAGTGTTATTTTACTAATGTCATAAAGGCAAGTGTTTGAGAGGATTAATGTGTGTATGTTACTCTTTCACGCAATAAACTACTAGCCGGATTTCGTTGAAATTTGGCACATACATAGTTGATGATTTTGATTAACACGTAGAATATTCATAACGTGACGTGGGAATAAGTTAATCTTAAATATGTGGCATATCAGCCACGTGATTTTGGAGTTATTCGAATTGTCTGGGTATTTATAATTAACCGAATCTGCCATCTCATGGTATATGGTATAATATAAATAATATTATATCTGTCTTATTATGGATATCCACTGGTCCTTTATTGAGAAATCTGCACGTAAGAAAACCTTCAAATATTCTCTATTATTGAAGCAAAAAACGAATTCTTTATTATTCCTCTCAGTGTATAAATTATAAGTAAATATACCTACAAGGGACAGTCACGTAGGCGTTTTTATCTCTTTTCAGGAACGCTAATTGTGGAACGCCGAATGGAAAGTTTTATGGGCCTTTTATCGTTTTATTTTAATGGCCATTGTTTTTGTTTGTTCATCTAAATTATTGTTAGTACTGCTTACAGTCCTTAATTTGCAATAATGTTATTTTCAGTTAACATTTCGGGTCACGGTATTTTAGTTTAGAGATTAATGCCACCAAATCACAATTGTAAATGCAACAGTAAGAATTCTTACTTAGAATATATATGTAACTTTTTATTTATTTTTAAAGAATGATTGATAAATCACAGTGCCTACGTTGATAACACTTTAGGATATAATGTTATTTGAGGGAAATAAAGTTGTTAAACATCTGACACCAAAAGAAAATCGTCTGTTGAAATTCGTCGCTTGAAACGACTGGTGTGTCAAATTACATCTTGTTTTTGTTTCCTTAATGTCAAGTTTCTTTTGATCTTATACGTTTGAAGTATATTTTCATGGTGATATATTCCGAAGGTATTCTATTATATTAAAAGAAGTGCTGTATTTTAAATAATAAAATCTATAATTCGATTGACCCGCAGACCAACTTTGATGCAATATTAAATGTTATAAAAATTGTATGTTTTGGTATAATTTTGACGTGAAAGGATTATGGGCGGCGGCCGCCGCCTATCGTGTACAATGTGCATCCAAAATAAATAAGCATTTCCTAGAAAATATTGCTTTTTCCATTCACCGTAACTCTGAATTGTGTGTTAACATCAGATTCGTTTACTCCGTTCGCTTTTGTCATCTCAACGGGTCTTCTTGATTGATTAGACGAAGTATATTTGTTACTGAAACTGCCATGGGGTACTGATTTTGGAACGTTGTCGTAGCAATAAATCGATCCTCTTGATCGCCAGTCTGTTACGTAAATAATTTAAATATTATGTTCCAAACAAATTACAATAATAGCGTCCAAAAAAGAAATATAACTAAGGATTGGGAAGCGGAGTATAAATAACGATCCCACATTTTTTACTGTGGTATCTTCGATGCTTTACAATCACAATAATATAAACACCCCAATTCTACGAAATTTAGTCGTATGTTTATATTTAAGGCACAAACATTATATTACACCCATGAGGGTCTCTCAAAACATTGTGTTAATCAACAAAGAACAAAGTTGGCGTTAAATATATATCGTGAGGAGACAGAGTTGTAAATTTTATTTCACTTCGTTAGGCTTAGGTGCCGACATCTACATATTTAAATTAAAACTCGTGTATCCTGTCGTGTAATTTTGTAACAGACAGGAAAAGGTTTAAACGAAAACCAAAAAAGCCTTCGTGATGGAAACCCGGTCTCACAAAGAAAATATTTATATAGATGGAAAAGGGTGAATGATTTTAATTAAAAAGACGAAGGGCAATAGAAAAGCATACCGTAATGAAAAGAGAAAATCTAAATTTGATGCATTTAATATTTTTTAGTTACTGACAAATAAAATAAAAAAATATCTTCGGAAAATAAACATAAAAAAGCCACTAAGATAAGCCTTCATCAGCATTTAGTACTTTATGTGTGTAGTACTGTATGTACAAAGTGATTTATGAGAATCGAAATAATAACAGAAAAAATATTCTGGGGTCGGGGGACCCCCGTTAGCATCGAAGTTTAAACCATGCAGCCAATTCACTAATCCTTTTCGAAAGTTCTGAAGGTGGTAGAACTCGTTGTGGTTCGACTCCGGAAGCACCACCGCCACACCTATTTCTGTCTAATAACAGCAGTGTTATGTGCTATTGTGTTCTGGTCTGAAGGGTTTGGTAAGGGAGACATACTTGTCCGAGGCATTCTATCTTACTCCTCAGGGGTAGCAACGCATCTGTGGCTAACCTTAGGTGAGACTTTGATCTTATCTAGGGTTGATTACAGATGTCCATGGGCGGCAGTAGCCACTTACCATCAGGTGGGCTGTATCCTCGTTTGCTACTTCCGTACTATAAAAAAAAAAGTTTTTTACTAAAATAACGTTCGAAAAGGATTCCTTTGTGAACGTCAGAACCGCAAAAAGGTTTGAAAGTTCAATAGTCACATATAACTTTGAAATTGTGCCTAAAATTGCTTATTAATTGCTTATATTTGCATACAGTAATAAAATAATTGCTTATTTCATAAATAAAATCATACACTATCACAATGTTCAATGATTGGTGAAAAAGTTGTAAATGACGGACCGCTTAAATAGTCCTCAGTATTTAAGCATAGAAGTGTACCTAAGATGTAGTGTCTATTCGCCCGTATCACAACCACACTTTAACATACCGACAAAATTCAATATGACTCTTCCCTGCAGCATCCTGTAGTTGCATTGCGCTAAGTATTAAAACGTATCTTTATTATAAAGTAACCTGCTTCACATACGCTGTGATATCATATCTTCCTCGCTGTAGATTTAAACAGCAAAATATGACCTTTAAAAAGAACTATTAATTTTCATACACAATTGAACACAGTTTTCATTTGAACGTGGTTGTGTTACGGTACGTGTAAATACTTAGGAACTTAACCAGTAGTCATCCATCTAACCACAGACCGTACTTAGCACTTAGCTATATAGATATCGACCTACGCAAGCCAGGAAACTGAGCGCTCTTCCTTACTCTTACTACGTAATAAATCGTGTAAAGTAAAATTTATTCATGAAAAATTTTGGAAAGATAAAAATTAGCAACAACAATTGAAGCATTTCCTTAGTTTCAATTTAGGAGCGGGCTTAGCGGCAATATATCAAGATGACTTTGGTCGCTGATTTACGACGCTAGCGGAGTATGAAAAATTAAAAAGCCCTTTGTTCCTGCCGCTTTACATCCTGAACAATTTCAGTATCCTTTGTACTTATTATCTCCCTCACCCGTTTGTGGCTTTAATATTTTATATTTAAGGAACAACAGGGCGCAGTTGTGTCCGTCCACGAAATTATTTTAGATTACCACCGCTTCGTGTGTAGTTGGTCTTTCGCGAAATAAGTTTATTAACAATGAGAATGTTTAATGAAATTGTAGCGGCTCTTACACATAAGCGCTTTTTATAAGCGCTTTTACTTTGCTAGCTTTCACTTAAATATACCTTTTATTAGTAAGTGTCAGGACATTATTCGACGACCCACGTGGTGGAGCGGTTACCATATCGGTCTGACACGCAGTGAGTCCCGGGTTCGATCCCCGGCCAGACAGACATCTAAATTATGAGTTTAGATTTCTGTTCTGGGTCTGGGTGTTTGTGTATTCATCTTTTTGTGTCCATGGCACCCACGACACAGAAGAAAATCCTACAGTGGGGATGTCGAAAGCGTTTTTTTTATGGTTGTATGCCGTGATGACTAATGGCATAAACTTCATTAGGGGCTACTTATATACAACAGTGGTCAACGGCTAATGGAAGTATGAATGTCAGAAAAAATAGACATATTATGCATAAATTGAAAATACATTATTTACATATTAACTTCACGCAGATGAAACTTGAAGCTCTTTCTATGAAACTTGAATTGATAGACCGTTACGCCGATCACTATGCCACGTGGGCTGTAACGCATACGTACATAATGTAACTTTGAGGCCTAGGAGACAATCCAAATCAGGTTGGAAGAAAAAGATACGAGGCCAACCCAAGAGTTTTCGTGTGGCTCTAAGCCTTCCGATATTAATAACGATTGCTATCCAATGTTTCGATGAAAGGAAAGCGTATTAACGGTAACCCATCAACTCCAGACTGTATCCGACATAGCTTAACTGTGTGATGATCTACACAAGCCTTCTGCTTTCGGTGCTATACGCACCCTTGCTTTCTTTCCTGAAAAATGCTAAAAGTGTTACTTAAACACCTAAAAAGGGTGTGTGTGCAATTCACACACGGCAGAAGCGAAACTTTATAATACTAAATCATTTGAAAAAAAAAATGAGCATAAGAGTATTGATAAAATCGATAAATTAATCATTTCGCAAATATCATATTTCTTATACGAACTACGAAATAAAATCGTTAGAGTGATTCAGAAAGGGGTACAGCGCCATCTAGTTATAGCGTCGACAGTTGCTTCGTTACGCATTTTCGTTTCGTCAATTTACAAATCACAACTTATCAAACAAGTTTCACTTCAAAAGTATTCGTGTTGCTGTATTCAGTTATTGTGATATTGTGGTATATTTTATTGTAATTTTTACTTTAACATTTCCGTTGGTTAGTGGATTATTTTATATCTGAGAAACAAACAGTGCACAGTCGCGTTGTAAGCGCACGAACGTGACATGATAACGAAGTATGGAAAAGCCCGGAAATATTTTGAGCATCACTTTACTTGCTTCTAAATAATATACTATTGTCTCGTAGCTAAGGAATATAAAAATGTTTGCTGTAGAAAATTGAAAACGCTGAGTTAAACGCATTTTAAACTTAAGTGTTTAAATCTTTCTTTAGTCGTATATCTAAACAGAAATGGTATAAAAGTGACGGGAATTATTCCCTTGGTGGATTAAATTGCCATATGTATATCTGTCATCAACTCCAAATAGAACAGGAATCTCTTAAAATGGACCATATCCATCAACGATATTAAATGCCTCAAAACAGTGCCGTTACTGTAACGTCTAAACTCGTACACAGAAGTACAAGACTGTTAAAAGGCAGAATATGGCAGGTTGTGTAGTCTGAACTAGAATTCTACAATTTCATGTCATAAAATTAAAATCCGTCAGCATTAACCTTCTTGCAAAATTCTAAGGGGATTTTGAGACTCAAACTACCTGTTTTTACAAAGCCGTGATATATGAATGCGCTTTACGTTGACAGCAAAAGTAAATATCGTTAAATTGCAGATTGCGCTTGACCGTTCAAGTACCATCCGTGGAAATCTTCTCGCGGGGCTGAATGGCCCTGCGGGAACGCGAGTTGAAGGCCTTTCAAGTACCACAAGACTAAGGTAAGGCTTTAACCTTATCTGGTGGTGATTACAAAATACATTCTATGGCTAGCAGTGACCACTTACCATTACAATCATTTCTAGTTCGCTACTTAAATCTTAAAAGCAACTCCTCAAATCCACATATATGGGTATGGCGGTGGTGCTTTCGGAGTCAAACCACGAAGCGTTGTACCATAGTCAAAAACTATTGTTGCAATTATCGCAAAAGTCATATTTTTGCAACTTATACATATCGCAAAGATGTTTATCGTAAATCTTGTTGTCATATCTAGAATTTCCGCCCAAATATTTCCGTCATTATCAAATTACTGAAAGCAACAGAATTCTTTAAAAGCAGCCATAAGTCAACTAGTGTGCAGAACTTTAGCTATCGTAAACATTTTGTCTTGAAATATGACATAGCAAAGCTTATGAAGTAACCTTTTAAAATTCTTGGCGATCCTTTTACGAGGGTACGTGTCTGGAGTACGACCTTCGCCTCAAGATTTGGCAATAAAAATGGAATCCGAGGTATAATTTGAATGTTTACAGTCAGCGGTCATATAACTTAATTCATTTTGGGTTTTACTGTTGTTAGATTTCAGGTTGGAAGTCGTTTAGGCTGAGGGGATTATGGATGTATCCAGAAGCTTTTATCTAGCGATATATGATTGGGATGTTTTTCCACTAGATATGTGTGAGGTAGCTTAGCGGTGTCGAAACTATCTTATGAAACAATTAGCCCGTTTATACGCACTAATAATAAGATTTAATATCAACGTCTTAAAGAGTTGTATTCGTTACGGATTATTCGGCTCGAATGGGTAGCTCAAAACTTTACTTAGCTCGCATACCTGAATTTAAAAAGATGCTTGCTACATTTTAAACCAGAACAATAAGGTAATCCTATTGTAATATTTGACATACCTTGATACCTTAGCTACACTGTACATCTCTTGTAAAAATGAACCTTTATAAAATTGAGTTTTCGCTACTTTAACTGTAACTTACAAAACAAAAGAGGAAAATTTTTCGGGGAATATTTGCTTTTAGCATTACTTATGTTTGTGTAAATGTTTTTGAACGCTGTGATAAATATTGTTAATATTGTTTGTGATTAAGAGTTATAACCATATTATTTAACTTTAAAACAGCAAATAATAGTATTTTTAAATTTAAAAGCAATAATATCTAAGCTACCGTGCATGCTCTCCGATACTTTATCTCCCTTTAGCTTTTTACAGAAACCATAATTTATACAAATACATATTAACATAGAATGATGTTCCCGAGATTCAAATATTTCTAATTCAGTTCTCCTACAATCTCTAACGTTTACCCAACGAGATATTTCTGTTCCTAGAACCGAAACACTTGAACGGGGCTTCTGTAAATGTACACTGCTGTTGTGTAAGATTTTAATTTACGGCTACGTTTTTAGGTTAGACGGCAGCTATTTCAAGCGTCGACCATTATAACAAGACACCTGAGCTTGATTATCTAGGTGTTTCTGATGTCTTGTCGGTTTTATCTTCCAAGCAATTAGAATACTTGCAATTAAGCTTAATTAACTAAAGTAATGATGTAGAACGAATTGGAAAGATTGATATAAAAACTGCCGAAATACTATATATATTTTATACTCAGTGCACTTCTATATTATACCTTTTATTACAAAATATTGCTACATTATATTTATATTAAAATATTTGTGCCTCGCGGCATCATCTGCGTTTAAAATTCTTACTTATACCTTCATCAATTTTTAACATACATATCTACTATAGTTACCGCAATAGCCCAGGTTAAAAACATTAGAAAATTTACATCACACTTCAAATTGTAATAAAATGCAAAAAAAAAAAATAGTGATAGCCTAATGGTTAAAACGGTCACTCAATCGAAGGTCCGAGGGTTCAAGTCACAGGCCACTGATTTTTACATTTTATGTTCGTATTAGAAATTAATTATCACTATATTATGAGTTTTTTTTTTCTTTTGAAAATATATGCAACGTACATTTCATATTTTTTTAGATTGTATTACCGTAGAAGTCAATCTACAGAGAAATTACGATGTCGCCGATTTAACGGCTATAGTATTGTTTCTCTTACAAATATTTCGAAACGTCAAATGCAAAACGTAGGACGGTAGTAGGTAGTGTAAAATTGTTCTGTATACAATTTCTTTAATATTGCGGTTCTGAGCGGTCATGCATGGCACTGTTTGTTAATCTATACCAGACTTTGCTCCTAAACCGTACGAAATATTCACCGTAAAAGGCGAGAGAGGTAAGGTAAGTGGGAAATTTCTCCCCTTTTCGAATATCACAGCAATTCGAGGCTTCAGCCGACATATTGCGGTCATGCTTGTGCGTATACGGTCAAGCGTTGCCCGCTATTTATTAATCTTTATTACACATCCCTTCCTGGGCTAAGGGACAGAATTTACCTGCTAGGAAACCCTACTCGCGTACAATCATGTTATTGAACAGTTATTGGACATCGAAAGTTATTGCATTGGTTGGTGGGGTAATAATTTTTGTCCCTTACCATAATCTACTGGTACAAACGTGATTGGATGTAACTTTTAACGTAAATACAATTTTATCGGTGAAAGACATAATTCAAGTAGCTAAAGTAGATAGACTTCTTGCGTAATAATTCTGTGACCCGTATTATTGAATACTAGCTTATTCCCACGGCTTCTGCCGCTCCGGTCAAGGTTACCATGTGATAATCCAGGTCATAATCTATCTGTACGCCAAATTTCCATAATCCGAATTCCGACTAGTAGTTTTTGCGTGAGTGTAACATTTGTTACATACATGTACAAACTAACCACACAATCTTTCGCTTTTACAATATTAGTAAGATTAAAACGTGTATTAGTGTAAATTTCTGAAATATAAAATGACAACTAGTTCTCTCTGCTATCTGCAAAATAATTAAAAAAGAGGTTCAAAAACTAAAACGTACGAAAGAGGAAAATAATATTATAGTGGTAAGCAGAGGATAGCCGAGATCGATTGCCACTTTATCTTAAGGGTTTATCCTTTTACTTATTACGTGGGATACCATTTAATATCTCTTTCATTGAATCGATAGACTAGCTCGTAAATATTTGAGCTTCAATAGAGTAAATGAAATCGCATTTTCTTTGAAAACGTGAGAATACAATAGGCCGGTAAGGCTTTACGGACAGGCGCGTTGCCAAGTCGTCGAACACAGGTGTCTAGTTATAATGGGCGATACACGTAAGGGACCATCTATAAATGATGTCTTCCCCGTTAAAGAACGGATGCTAAAATGAGGCAGGGTAAAGAAGCGGCCCTTTTTAATATGTTAATATGCTGGGTAATAAATATAAGGTATTGAGGTCGTGTTTTGATCCATTAATAGTATAATATTTTTTTATCTCCGTAGGCTTTTAGTTTTTTTTTTTCTTGCTTCGATTAACAAGATTGCGACCTTACAGTTTTACAAAGTAGCAATTCAATGTTAAATTAAATTTAATTGGCACATAATTATTTCTTAATTATCAAAAACCAACGAAACTATCATATTATAATAGCTATGCTCCGCGGTTTTAAAATAACTTAAAATTTCATTAACTTTTGATAGATGTAAAGCGTTAATGCTACCATGAGATATGGATTATAAATATATTTTCAGCCTTTAAATTAAGTTCAGTAAGTTTCGTTTTATGAGATTTCAAACACACATACAAACAGACGGTCAAATATTGTACAATAATAAAAGACCATTATTATTTTCAGTCCTCTAAATTATTTTTCGGGGGTATTTTTTTAACTGGTATGTCGGACTCCTACCGACTAAAATTGAACGGCGTTCCTCTGGACGTTTGGTGCCCAATCACGAGAAAGCGTTAGCATTACATTCGCGACTCGGTAACGTCAGCCGGTGCTGGTGTTAACGCCAGCCACGTTCCGAGAGGTATCCCTCATAAGATGAGCGTGCAAAAGACATACACGACATCTCAAACCCTAATAACAGGAGTTAGATTCCCCTGAATCTGACTCCATGGGCTCATGGGACAGGAAGGAGAGGCTTTCAGCGAAAGCTGTTCTCCGGCGTCCTGTGCGCCCTCAACGAAGCGGCAAGGAGGATATATCGTCTTCCCTGGCCCTCTCGCGAAGCTTCACTACTTCGCACTGCCTGCCACGACCTGTCACTCTCGAGCATAGCGCGAACCAAAGATCGGCTCCTAATATAGTGCTGAGCACGCCGCGCTTCGCACTCCACAGCAACGTAGCATACGTAGCAACGTAGCATACGGGCCGTCTCGTCGAGGCAATCGTCGCAGTGATGGCAACTGGCTGTCGGCTTCCGTCCGATCCGACACAAGTAACTCCCGAATCAACCATGACCCGAAAGCACCTGAATCAGACGGAAAGTCAAAGTATCGAATCGATTTTTTGGAAGTATGTGTTCAGTATAGATTCGCGGGACTTTTATTTGTATTATATGTTTGATGTTAATGATGATGATAAAAATAAAAGTATGTGTGAGCAATTCACACACGGCAGAAGTGAAACTGAAATAATAAAAATCGATAGAGCAATCACTGCACCCCATATTTGGACATTATATCTATACTAATATTATAAAGCTGAAGAGTTTGTTTGTTTGAACGCGCTAACCTCAGGAACTACTGGTACGATTTGCAAAATTCTTTCGGTGTTAGATAGCCCATTTATCAAGGAAGGTTATAGGCTATATAGCATCCAGCAGGAACGGAGTAACA